>JABUQX010105185.1:25000-29748 GCA_015478945.1 Trachelipus rathkii | reverse complement strand
AGAAAAACACCTTATAATAGGTCTAGTTGGATTAAATCGTAATTATGTATTATCATATATATTTAGTTGTAATGTTTGTATATAAATAAAAATGTTATTTTAAATCTTTTTCTTTATCCCTTTTAACTTTATATATATATATATATATATATATAACGCTTACACGTGTGTCAGTATCTAACATGGAGGCAAAGGAGGTAGTTGATAAGTATTACTTCAATCTGAGGGAGCCAAATAGTTTTGGGGGTTTCACTAGATTTGCTTCAACGTATCCTAGAGTATACGTCAATTGTTAAAAAGCATATTTAGAGGGTGAAGAGGCATTTACTCTACATAAGCCTGTAAGAAAAAAATTTCCTACACGGAAAACCATATCTCCGCAGCTCGATAGCATATGGCAGTTAGATTTATCGGAAATGATTAAATATAGTTCTTATAATGAAGGTTTTCAATATATACTTTTTACAATTGACGTATACTCTAGATACTTGTGGTTGAAGCCAATAAAAGATAAAAGATCAGCTACAGTTGCCGATGCTGTACTTGAAATTATAGAGGACGAGCGGAGAACACCTAAATCATTTTGGACAGATTCAGGAATGGAATTCAAGGGGCGTGAGTTTCAGGAGCTGCTCTGGGAGTATGGTATAAGCTATTACAATACATTTTCCGTAAACAAAGCGGCAATAGTTGAAAGAGTACAGCGTACTATTAAAGAACGCATGCATAGGTATTTTACTAAAATGAATACTTTTAAATATATTGATATACTGGACGATCTGGCTTATTCTTATAACAGGTCTTACCATAGAACTATAAAGTCATCACCTTTAGAAATGTCAAAAACTAGAGGCAGTAGAACCCACCTACATGAAAAAGAAAACAAAATAAAAGATAATTCAGGAATAAAGGTAAACGATTATGTAAGAGTTTCTCGAACAGAGGAAAGGTTTAGAAAAGGATATGAATCCGGTTGGACTACGGAAGTTTTTAAAGTCCACAATATCCGACCATTCAGTCGTGATAGTTTAAAGTTATATTATCTGAAAGATTTAAATGGTGAAAAAATAAAAGGCGGATTTTATAAACAAGAAATACAAAAAGTAAGGTTCAATCCTGTAACTCATGAATATAAAATTGAAAAAAATATATACTAAAAGGTAAAGGAAAAAATAAACAGGTACTGGTGAAATGGCGGGGATACCCTGCTAAGTTTAATACTTATATAAAAGCAAGTGAAGTTAAGAATTATTAATCAGTTGTCATTACAATCATGGAGAGTGTAGACCACTTCTATTTAACTCTGCCTTCTTCAGCGTCTTTGGATTTACATCCTGATAATAAACTCTCGGATTTTACAACTGTGTTAATGAATCCTATACAACTTGAAAGAGAGGTATACGAAGTAGGATTATGTGAAATGATACTAAATACAGACATAGAAAATTTACCTCACGATCTATTCTGGATGCTGGTGTACAGAAGTGTAGAATGTGTTGAAACTATATTACAAGTGAAAGATACTCGTGATCTACCTAGAGGTCCAGGATTGGCCCAAAAGAATACTTCTTTGAAGAATTTACTTTGCGGAGGTCTTATTTTAAATCGGTTCCTGCTATTTTTAGTCATTTAAACGTTCTCTTTGATATGAGTATTATGTGTAAGGATCTGGTATACAAAACTGAAATGCATACCTATGAAGATAAAGTAATAATATCTTTAAGTTCAAAAGTAAATGTAAACCTACGAGACCGTGATATGTTTTTTCTGAGACGTTCACCATGGCAACGTAAACATATTCGTAGACGTGATGCTGAGTTGGATATACTTCATGATATCCCTACTATGTTGAAGAGGGTTATACTATCTGTGGAGAATAAGCGCATGACGCCACATGATCTAAAAGATGAAGCAGATCGAGTACTGCATTATACATGTACCCCATCCGAGATGCTCAATCATCCAGGTATGGCTTATGTATATACAAATATAATTGATCATCAATATGTAGGTAATACTAAAGCTCCTTTATTAAGAGTAGTATATTTTCCCATAGAGAGTAAAGTTATAACATTCCATAATGTTCATTATCTACCTCTGAATAGATCAAATTTTGACTCTGTACGCATGCATATAAAAGATGTAGAAGGAAATCCTTTTCCCTTTACACACGGAGCATTGTTATGCAAAGTTCATATTAGAAAGAAACAGATGTAGTAATTACAGCATAATGGAATATATAAGAGGTGTAGTCAGATATATTTTTCATTCATTAACATACTCTCACAGTGTAAAGATAGTATAAGAAAGATACTCCTGTAATAATGGACGAGGAAAGGGTATTCAGAGGAACAAAAATGCAGAGGGGGTATGGTCTTGGTGGATTTTTCGCCAAGCTATGGAGAAGTGCAAGGCCTCTACTCAGGAGAGGTGGGGAATATATAGGTAAAAAAGCTATAAGAACAGGTTTGCATACTATTCAAGATATTGCGGCTGGAAATAATCCTCGTGCAGCATTAAAAAGACGTATTGCCGATGTCTCAGATGAGATGTTGGATGATGTTAAGCTTAAAATAAGACGTAAAATGTCAGGTCAAGGAAGAGGGGGCAAGAAGATTGTCCTAAAGAAAAAGGCTAAGCGGAAAAAACCTCTAAAGAAAAAATGTATTGATGTATTTGCTATTTAATTACTATCTGATAACTTTTATACGATGTGTGTATATAAGTAAGGTTTTTCATGAAAATGTTCATTATACGACCAGAGCTCGTACATGCAAGATGCATTTCCTTCATCCTTCTAGTCCTGATTGTTGTAAGAGTGAATTGGATCTCTTCTCCATGAACCCTACACAGATTAGCGTTAGCGAGTCCAACTTTATCAGTATTAATCCTCTGCATTCAATTACCAATACAGATGTTCCTCTAGAGTTCAATATTCCAGGCACTTCTGATCAGTACTTAGACCCCTCTAATGTGTTTTTATATGTAAAAACGAAATTGACAAAACCTGATGGTACAGATCTTCCTACGGGTGATGACCATATAGTATATACAGAATCAAATTTCCTGTATACATGTTTCAACCAGGTTGAAGTCTATCTTAACGGAACTTCACTAGGTGCATCAGCTGCTAATTATCCTTATAGAAGCTATATAGAACATTTGTTAAATTATTCAGACGATGCTAAACAATCTCATCTCAAATCATGTGGTTTTTACAGTTTCAAAGATGAAGCTGCACATATAGATAAAGCAGCTAAAGTCATAAATAATACTTATGAATTTTACGGTCGATTAAATGGCGATATCTTCTCTCAAGAAAGACTCATTCTACCATCTGTAGATACTAGCATCATTTTAGCACGATCAAATCCTAAATTTGCTCTTAAAATAAAAAGTAAACCTACTGCTACGGCTGTATGTCCTGAACCTGTTTTCAAACTGCTGGAGGCTTATCTCTATGTTAGAAAAGTGAAATTATCACCACAGCGACATCTGGAAATTGAAAATTCGCTTTTGAATACTACAGCAAAGTACCCTATTAAGAGAGTTGAAACCAAGATATTTAATTTCACTCAAGGATTATCGAGTATCAATATCCCTAACATTGTGAACGGAAATTTACCACAGAAAGTAATAATAGGGATTGTGGAACATGAAGCCTACTCCGGGAATTATAAAAAGTCACCCTATAAATTCACACCTTTCGGACTTAGGGGCATCAGTTTACATGTGAATGGACTACCTCACGGACGTGATTATGAAATGTTATACAACGGAGACCTATCTCTCTGTACGCGGCCTTTTTACGACTTAATAGCTAATACTGTATCATGTAATGATAGTGGGACAGGTTTAAATCTTGAAGAATACGCCAAGAATAGTAATTTATATGCGTATGATCTTACTGCAGACCTTTCAGCTTGTAACGCCTATCATTTAAACATTTTGAGAAAGGGCACCTTAGGACTAAGTCTCTCTTTTGGATCGAGTCTACAAACGCCCATCACTGTAGTGGTCTATCTTGAGCATCCTCAACTCATTGAAATTGACAGAGTACGCAACGTACTTTTGAATTATTAAAGATGAATGAAGAGGAAATAAAATCGGTGTTTAAAAATGAACCTCGCTTTTTAGGTGTGTTTGCTATTAACGAAATAAACTCTGTAAAGTTGGAGAAGGACACCTGCTTCATATTCAATACATTGCCTCGTCACATCACCTCAACAGGACATTGGATTTCCGTTTATAGAGCAAAAAGCGATACTGTTCACATAATTGATTCTTTGAACTTAAAATTTATATTGAATAATCATTATATCACCTTATTTTTAAAATATAATAATGTAAGCTGTGTAAAAACTATGTCTTACCCCATTCAACCCTTATATTCCAATTTATGTGGAGTCTATTGTATTTATTTCATTATATGTTTTTTAAATAATGTATGTTTTAATAAATTTGTAAATATATTTGATGCTAAAAATTTGTATGTCAATGATTTTATAGTTTCTGATTATGTAATAAATGCTTTAAAATGAAAAAACGCGATTTTACTTCCCTTAAAACTCGTATATATAAAAAGGTTTTAATAAAATTTCGTACAATTTTATTAAAATAAAATGTTTATATAACCGAAACTCTGTGTGTTTTTATTCTTACATTACAAATTAAAAAATAAAAAAGTATTAAAACAAAAATAAAAATAGAAATAATAAATAAAAAGTAATAAAACAAAAATAAAAAAT
>JABUQX010105185.1:2500-20000 GCA_015478945.1 Trachelipus rathkii | reverse complement strand
ATATATATATATATATATATATATATATATATATATATATATATATATATATATATATATATTTATATATATATATATATATATATATATATATATATATATATATATATATAGATGTTAAAATAAACTTGAAGGCAGTACTCTTAAATATTGGCAATAAAATGGCATCCGTACCTATTGCCCATTCAGTTCAGTTAACAGAAAGCTACAAAAATATGGAAGTATTGATTAATACAATCAAGTACTCTAACCACAACTGGTTAATATGTGGTGATCTCAAGGTAAGATATATTTCCCAGTTTCTTCTTGTCATTATAAATCTTCATTTTTAAAAAAATTACCTATGAAAAAAATATAAGTTCTTAGAAACCATGTACATCAATATGCAAGCATAAAGACAGTTTTCAATTTTAATTTACTACATTTAATGTATTTAAGAATTAATCCTTTCTTTCAGGTTGTGTGCCTTCTTCTTGGGATGCAAGGAGGCTACACAAAATATCCTTGCTTCATGTGTCTATGGGATAGCCGTGCTGATAGTCTTCACTATAAGCAAAAAAACTGGCCAGCTCGAGAGACATTCCAAATTGGCTGCCACAACGTGGTAGCTGAACCTCTAGTCCCTCCCAAAAATGTTTTACTGCCTCCTCTTCATATAAAGCTTGGCCTGATGAAGAACTTTGTCAAAGCACTGAATAAAGAAGGCCAAGCTTTTAAGTATCTACTGCAAAAATTCCCACACATCAGTGATGCAAAGCTCCATGCAGGCATATTTGACGGTCCCCAAATTAGAACTCTGTTAAAGGACAAGCATTTTTACACCAATATGGAAGCCAGTGAACAAGATGCATGGCGATCGTTTAGTAAAGTAATTGACGGTTTTCTGGGAAATAAAAGAAGCTCAGAATATATCTCACATGTAAATGAGCTTATGAAAAGCTTCGAAAAAATGGGAGCTCGCATGTCGATAAAAATGCATTTTCTCCATTCACATCTTGACTATTTTCCCGCAAACTGTGGAAATTGCAGCGAGGAACAAGGTGAAAGCAATAAAGACAATGGAAACAAGATATCAAGGACACTGGGACATCAACATGTTAGCTGACTATTTATTGCTGGTGTCTTAAACGCGACGAACCAACATCGCTTCACAAACGGAAATCATCAAGGACTTCGTTTCTTGGAAAATAGTTTCTTGCACGTCTTGGGTAGGCTCATAAGTAGTCTGTAAGTCTAAAATTAATTAAAGGAAAGTCGAATTGAGTCGGTATTTATTTTTTTCCTAGTTTACAAGTAATTGTAATTTATTAAATAACTTTGATATAAATAACGAATTTTTCTTAAAATTACCTAATTTCTAAAAGAAGTAGTGAGCTGTATCTCAAAAACCAGACCTGATTGAGCAAAATGAATGTCATATTTCAATTTAGGAGGACAATTTCGTTAGGAATCACTTCAGAAAACCCCAGGAACAGAATTTTTTTTTTCAAATGCAGGCCTGTGTTATTAAAAGTAATAAAAAGATCAGTTTAAAAGTCTTTTGAAAGCTTCACACTCTTAAAATACTATATATAAATGTTTTTAAAAAGGTTATATTTTATACCTCCGTCAAACTTATTTTATACAATTTTTCCCGCATAAAAAATTCAGGAGTACATGCGATACAATGTCCCATATATATATATATATATATATATATATATATATATATATATATATATATATATATATATATATATATATATATATATATATATATATATATATATATATATATAAATATATATATAAAACAAAAAAAATAATAATAAAAAAATATATATATATATATATATATATATATATATATATATATATATATATATATATATATATATATATATATATATATATATAATGGATTTTTTTTACCATTTCCAAAGACTTTTAAAAAAAAAAGTTTTTTTTAATATAACCTGGGTGGATTAGGCATTTTTTTTTTCAAAAATTGTTTTTTGTAAACCTTCATAGGCTAAGCTAACTGATAGCTGGCTAAAAGGCAACAACAGTATTTAAAATTCAATATTGCAGTCAACCACAGCCCTCAAGTCTAAACTTATTTCTAAACTAAACTAGAACTAAATTTCAAAATTTAGGTCAGCTCCTGGAAGAACATAATGAAAATGAGGCTGAACTTTGGCTGGCAAAAAATTATCCTGAATACCTTAGTGGACTAATGACTTACAGGTTAAAAGTTAAAACTGTGTTCGAAACCCATATCTTTGAGGAATTACTGCTATGAAAGTTGAGCTCAGATAAATTGTGGAATGTAATGCATATTAATTCGAAAAAAATGTACTGATAAAGTTACTAGATTAATTGGAAAGAATTATCTCTACTTTTGCCTTGTTGGGCCCAAAGTTTGAATTAGATTTGGGTGAGAAAAAGCTCAAAAACTTCTAAGGATCTATAGATATCTAAGACAGCCAGATAGTTACTAATAATAATTAATGGGAAATAAAATGGGAACGTGTGATGGATTCAGTGACTGACTTCAACCCAGTTACAAATTAGTTTTATAGTTTATTTCATACTATATAAAATAATGGAAATTCGAAATATATGGTAGCAAATTTATTATCAAGGAGGAAAGAATTCCTGCATTAATTACCGAAAAAGTTTTTTATTTAGTAATTTTAATAAAGGAATATAATTATCATCTTTTTGACAATGTTGGACAAGACCGTAGGTTGGACCAAAAAAAACCAGCCCAGTGTTTTTATTTTTTTTTATTTTATTTTTTTTTGCCTTTTGATTTTTTGGGGGATTTTTTTTTTACTTCTTTTAAAATTTCAATTTTTGAGGAGAAAATAAAATGATCAATAATTGAGTTTGTTTTTTGTAATGTCATTTCAGTATTATTTGACAAATAAATTAATAAATAGGTATAAAATTTACAAATTAAACATAATTTGGTAACAGACATTGTCCAATTCCCACTGCTGAATGAATGTCATTTCCTAATTGGTGAAACTTGTAAAGGTAAATGGTATTGCTATTGTTACAGGTTATTGATAGTAATGACATAACAGGACTATCTTAAGTAAAATAATTAAGTAATATATTTAAATTTATATTATTTAAACTTCGAACATTGTCGCCATCATAATCTGAGGCTCTGGGAAGCTAGTAAGTTAGCTACCAATAGTTAAGTAGTTGTTACCTAGAAACTAGGCAGGCTTGCACTGGATACCTCCCCAAGGAGCTGCCCACCAACCCACCAACCCACCAGGTCTGGCTTTTTTTTAAACCTGGAAAGTGAAAGATTTAAAAAAAAATACATTTTATGTATATACTCACTTTACTAAAAAAAATTAATAAGGTACACATCAGAAAGGTCAGAGATTTTTTAATATATATATATATATATATATATATATATATATATATATATATATATATATATATATATATATATAAGAATATATATATATATATATATATATATATATATATATATATATATATAGATATATAGATAGAGAGATATATAGATATATATATATATATATATATATATATATATATATATATATATATATGTGTGTGTGTGTGTGTGTGTGTGTGTGTGTGTGTGTGCTTTAGATTGAAACAAATGATTGAGAAAATGAGGGTGAAGAAGAATAAATTGTATTTAGGTTTTATGGATTCGCAACAGGCGTATGATAGGATTAATAGGAAAGCTTTATGGCAAGTGTTAGTGATATGTGGTGTTGGTGGTAAGCTTTTGAATGGAATAAAAAAAGTATGTATGATGATAGTGAAGCGTGTGTAAGAATAAATGGTATCGAAAGTGATTGGTTTAATATTAATAGCGGAATGAGGCAGGGATGTGTTATGTCTCCTTGGTTATTCAATTTGTACATGGATGGGGTTATGAAAGAATTAGAGGTGGGGGTGGCAGGAAATGGTGGAGGGTGCCCTACCTATTATATGCGGATGATTTGGTTTTGTGTGGTGAATCTGAAGAGAGTTTGAGAGGATTGGTAGAGAAATTTGGCAGTGTGTAAAAGGAGGGTTTTGAAAGTAAACGTAGATAAGAGTATATGTTTTGAGTGAGGACAGTCCTCGGTGTGAAGTTAGGTTAGATGGTGAGCAGCTGGAACAAGTGTTTGAGTTTAAATATTTAGGATACATGTTGATAAAAAGGGAACGGATGATGCAGAGTGTAGTAGGAAAGTAGGATGTAAAGGAGCTAAGTCTTGAGTGCGATAGGGTCTTACATGAGGGTATGTTGTTACCAGTGTTAATGTATAGTAGTGAAACTATGGTCTGAAATAAGAGATCTAAAGCACAATGTGTTCAGATAGACAATCTTAGAGGCGTGTTAGGTGTGAGAAGAATTGATAAAATGAGGAATGAACGTAATAGAGAGTTGTGTGGTGTGAAGAAAGGGGTAAATGAGAGAATAAATGAAAGTACGTTGAGATGGTTTGGTCATGTGGAAAGGATGGATGATAGTGGATTGGTTAAGCGGATTTATAGTGGTGAGTGTGTTGGGAATGGACCGGCTGGGAGACCGAAGAAAAGTGGACTGAGTCGGTGAAGGAATGCCTGAGGAGAGAAATGTGAGTTCAAGAGTATACAAAAAGCCATAATAGAGTAAATGCTGCAGAGGTTATGGCTAGGCCTGGCTAAGGGGTGAACCCCATACTGACGAGATGCCATAGTGAGGGTCAGTCGCGGTCCCGTGAAGCTCTTGGTGGATTTCCAGACCGCCACAAGTTCCTCACTAATAGGTATAGGGACGGTATTGGGCTTTCTTTCGCTGACTCTGTGTCGTGTTTTTCTATTACTTCTCTGTTTCCGGTGCATGTTGCGCATCTTACTCCCAGTCTTGGGGAAAGAAGGTGGATGGTGATAATATATATGTATATATATATATATATATATATATATATATATATATATATATATATATATATATATATATATATATATATATATATATATATATATATATATATATATATATATATATATATATATATATATATATATATATATATATATATATATATATATATTTATAAATTTATATATAATGGAGTGTCTTATTTTCTTATTTTATGTATTATTATTGACATTTTTATTACCTATAGCTAATTTTAATATAATAAACAGTTACCTATATTAATTATAATTAAAATAAAAATTAAATTTATGCACAAAATATGAATTCACATGCTCCTATTCACAACCGAATTATTATTTTATGTATATATTTATTGACATTTTTAATACTTATTTCTAATTTTAATATAATAAATAATTACCTATATTAAGTAAATATCAAAATAAATAATTAAATTTATACACAAAATGAAACCCAAGAGATATCCCTTATTCACAACCATATGGTGTCCCTATTCACCCCATCAAGGAAAGTACGAATAAGCTTCACTAAGCTTTAATTGTCCATGTTATTATTAGGAATTACATTAATATTTATTTGTTTGCTTATGATCTACTACAGGTCCATAATTTTCAGGAAAAATTCGAAAAAGTGTGTTAGGGAAAAGGAGGAGACGTTTTACTTAAAGTGTCCCAATTCAATTAAATAGCATTATTTAAACACGATGATGCTTACACTTTTTGTTTCAATCTTACATAATTTTTTATATTTATTATGTAATATTTTCATTCATTTGATTAAAAAAAAAAAAAATGAGAATTTTATGTAACATTTTGAAATTTGTAAAAGATCGATCGGTAATGTTAACTCGTTCTAAGCACGAGCAGCATGAGTATAGGAGTCTCCTCTTATTTTATTTATATATATATATATATATATATATATATATATATATATATATATATATATATATATATATATATATATATATATATATATATATATATATATATATATATATATATATATATATATATATATATATATATATATATATATATATAATTATTTTTATATATAGTAATTTAAAATAAACCCAGCATTGCGTTTCAATATGAAGTATATGAGTTTCGATGTAAAGTATATTATATGAAGTAGTTTGATGAAAATTAAATCATTCGACCGCGTATCAATATTTTCTACGCGATATGAAGTAGTTCCTTCCTATTTCAGTTATTTATTAATATTAAATTCAGAAGTTTCGTTAAAGATTAAAATCTAATTTAAAAATTATCATTAGCAATTTATATAAGGTTTTTAAGGAATAATATCAGGTCAAACTAAATTAATTTGCGAAATGACAATTCATCATTGGGTCATTGATTGGATATAATTCTGTTTTTTTATATAAATTTTATTTTCTGTGTCGGCTGCAAAAAGTATTCTTCTTATACCATTACAACCGTGCACGGGAAGAGAGAAAAAAATATGATAAAAGAGGGTCCCAGCCCCTTGAACCATGCAATGAAATCTTCATTATCCTTGACTGAGCCGAAATATCCGTCCTTTATCGAGCAAAAGTCACCTAGAAGTAGCTCCAACAATTTGTAACCCCAAATCATGTTTAGTTGCTTATTATTAATAATTCAAAAGCAATAGGTCTAAATTTTCCTTGCTTCACACACTATTTTAGTGAAAATCATATTATCTTGGTAAATATTAATTGAAAGACCTGGATAGAAAATTTAGTTCTCCTCTTAATGTTTTTAAATATTAATTTTGACCTAACTTTTAATTTTGATTTTAATTTCAAAATGTTCGATTCAAAAAGTATTTTTTTAAATTAAGTTTTATAAATTTTTCTCGCTAGTATTGTTTGCTACAGGTTCAGCGACCACTTCAGGAATACGAGGATTTGCTTTCTTATCAGCTGGAATATCTGAGTAAAGGACACGTGTTTCGAGTAACGCTAATTGCTTTTACTGATAACGGCGGCTCGGTTCTTATTTCGGTGTATTTATTTATTTTTATTTAAATAAAAATAAATTAAATTAAATAAATTAAATAAATTAAATAAAAAAAAAAATAAATAATTATATTATATTATACCCGTTATGAAAGTCCTCGCACTGCCCCGCATCGCCCGCCACCGCATTCGCTTCGCACCGCACGCGCACCGCCCGCACGCAACCGCACCGCACCGCACCGCACCGCACGCCACTGATATCCGACTCATCCTCTGAAGTTTTTATTATATTTATCATTTATTATTATTTATTATTAATTATTATTGATTATTATATTATTATTATATATTATTATGTATTATTATTCATATTATTATTATTATTATTATTTCATTATTATTAATTATATATATTATATTATTATTATATTATTATATTATTATTATTATTATTATTATTATTATTATTAGAAATGATTTTTTAGGCTCCAGCTCCGGTTCAGCTAGGGTCAATAATATTTACAGGGGTTAGATGTTATCGTATCGAATGCTAAAAATTTGTGAGGGTTGTTAGATGATGGGGTAACCGTCGTTCTGGTGATACGAGGTTACGTCCCCTGTGTGTCCCTCAGCGAGAGACTCTCTACCTCCTCACCTGTATAATAACCCGAAGATATATCCGATAATATGTGCTGACAATATATATCTTAGGTAAAGATATTAATCATGAATATGATATTTCTAAATGAGAATATTGAAGTCTGGTTAATCGATTAGATTCGTATAGTTGAGAGTTTGCTCCTAGCATCACACTCCTTCAGTAGCTGGAGCCTAACTAGCTCTCACTATATAATATATAGTAGTTAGTGTATTACCTGAGCTATAATAAACATTTACTGTATATATATATATATAATATATATATATAATGGAGTAGGCAGGATGTCTATAACAACAATATAGTGATTTGGCGGCAACAATGGTCGTATATGTGGAGTGGAGTCATCAGAACCCTGTAGAATTATCGAAGTTCAATAGAGGTGATTTATAAGTCCTGATTATATATTAGGGTGTCAGGACCCCCTTATGAGGGGCGGTCCTGACTGAAAAAAAAGACAGAGTTGACAAAACAGATATAGTATATACTATAAATAAGATATCATTAGATCATATTTACTTGATATGAGTTACGAGAAGGAAGGAAGATAAAAGAAGGTATAATGAGAGGAAGTAATAAGTGAGAAGATAAAATGGAGAAGTGAAGCTGACTCAGAGAGATATATAAGATATAATACTATTCACATAAGTGAAGCTTTTATTGTGAAAATGGTGCTCCGGTATGTATATTATCCATATGATATATTGCTCACGTTTGTAGTACTACTCGAGGTATTAACATAAATATATTTGTGTCAGAGATTGGTAGCGAAGAACAATCATACCGTCAAAATATGTATAGAGGTCATGTAAAGATTATTCGTAAATATAAAGAGAAATGTCAATTTGAAGAAAGTAAGATCTCCATTAAAAGATATGTGATCATCTCCTAATATACAATTACATATCAAACTATAGAATAGTTCTTGCTGTTGTTGTTAATCTTAACAACATTTACAGAATATCAGCAAGCTGGGAGGACTAGATATTAACACGTAAACAGTGCATATAATGCTGTGTACAATTGCTCACACAGCTCAACTGCGAAGAGTGTGACACACCTCCACAAGCACACTTGAATAATCTACTAGAGAGATAATAATCCAATGTTGATCTATTTATAGCGAGTGTTGTTAATCAGTTAAATCACTCTCTCTCACTTGATATACTATCGAATGATATATGTCGCATCTTGTCATTTACTATGATTCAAGGATACACTCACTCTTAAAATAATGTCGTTTTACTATGCACAAAACATGTCTAATGATAGCTCATTACTATCTCTCTCTAGATTATCTCCATAAGAATGGCACGTAAAACTCAAATCCACCCAAGGGCACATGTGCCCTCCCTGCCTCCTGCCTACACACAATGCAATATTAAGCGAATTTATAATTATTGTATTATTCTATTGATCTCTATATGAATCTATTAGATCCTAACACTTGATCTATTGATCTAATTGATCTATTGATTCAAAAGTCATATTTATTAATTTAAGTATAAAATTTTATTTCATGCTGATTATACATACCTCTACTACAAGCAGTAATAAATCTAGATTAATAATATCAACGCACCATATCCGCCAACCCTCCTGTTCCATCACTGATCTATTGATTATATTGAGATTCATATAATGATTAAATTACATTCGAGTTTATCATTTGGATAAAATAACTATACAAAACAATACTTTATATCACTTACGATCAACTCAGTAAATATATATATTTATTTAGACGATTGACCGTAATGATAGTTTCCCATATATGTTAATTGAAATAAGCCTAACATAGCCACATAATCTGAATACTATATTGAATATATAATTATATAATAGCAACAACGACAAACCTATTACACATCTTAAACTATTGAGATATAAAATGTTAACGTTTTATAAATGTTCTAACATTATACGACGCAGTAAGAGTATGCATACTAATAACATAACAAAATCGTATATACTTATCTATTCACAACATTGTCTTTAAGCATGTCTCTAATACATAACATATGTTAAATTTTTACATTAATAACATGTAGAATATATTTAACAAAAATTTATCATTAACTTTGAATAATTATCATACCAGATCCAGGAGAAATATGCTAAACGATAAACAAAGTTCTTTCACTATTGAATAAAGCCAACATAAAACATTACCAGAACTAAAGAAATTATAATATATGTAAATGACATAGATGACAATATAAGCAAGAACTAAACTGCTAACATTAACAAAGGTCCAAAACTTAATCAACAGTAACAGTAATAAAACAAGGCATACAAAACACATAATCCATTCGCACTTTATCAAACATATCTCAAACATGACAATGTTAAGTTTATATTAACATAGTAATTATTTAACAAAAAATTTACATAACCTTAGCCCTAAAGCATAATTAAATAAGGGTAAGAAGCACAAACAAAGTAAATTTTACTCTCTTGTAAAGCTAAACTAGGAACATAACATACTTAACACACAAACAACCCAGACGAATAAACTGTCTATCATAACAATCTTAGTCATTAAAACGATCGATTACGTGGAAGTAAAACAAAGTTTCATTGGTATAAGCATATAATTTCATGAGAAAGTAACGGCTATATAAAATATATGAAAACATATAATACATGTGAAAAACTATTAAGTTTATTCTTAATTATATTAATTCATCTAATCAGAGAACCTAGGATTCAAGTTGGGTAAGTTCTATATGTCTCTCTAAAGATTCAAGACATTGAAAAGATATAGTATATAAATGCCTTCAGCAATACTAAACCATTTTTCGGCATGTTTTGATTCAACAGCATTCATTCTCTCATACAAGAGAAGAAGTAAACTATCCAAGCTGATAGTTTATTAACGCAAGTCCTGTATTACTGTTATTATACGGAAACCAGCATGTTTCGGTGTTAAATATCATAGATTACACCTTGTGCTATATATGTATTAACTCCTCAAGTATGTCAACATCTTTAAGATGAGATGTTAATTCGTTTTTTATTTTAAGCAATCGCTAATAATTTCAGATGTTCGAACTGTGAACCTTATACATGTAGGCATGAAGGTCACACAATCGAAGGGTTTCCAATAAGTTGCGCACATCAAAGTTTTTAATATTGTCACACGACGAGAACACCACATCTATTCTATTAGAACCTCTCATGTTGTCTTTCCAGTTAGATATTTCACTGCTAGTCGAGTATATCAGATGACACCCATATTATCCTCTTATCCATGCTGCTGTAATATTGATAATCTTGATGAACTCTTCAACAAAATGAATAAAGGTCTATCATTTGAACCTCTGGATGGAATACAAGTGATGTATCGGTGTTCCATTCCGTTTGACGCAGTTAAATATATATGACACATCTTTGAGAATAACGAAACTTCCTCGCCTAAACGATATCAACAACAGGTGCATAGGATATACGAGGACGGCATGTCGATGCGTACAGACCTGCAAAAAAAAAATGTCCTGCCGCACTCCATGGTATGCGTAAACAACTCTCTTAAAAGTAATGGAGATTCTCTTTCTTTCAACCAATCACAAGAAAGTAAACAAGAATACGAAGCACGCACGAACGAACCATATCAGTTAAAAGCCGGTACTATATTTTTCGTTAGACAACAACTAACAACCCGAATAACAATAAACAGGTTCTACTATGGTTATATGTGTATTACAAAAGGTGACCTCTAACAGCCAAAGTTGACGTTGAAAGAACTTAGACAAAACAAGTAATAATGATTAATATAAAAATATAATAATAATAATAAAAATAATAATAATAATAATAATTAATAATAATAATAATAATAATAATAATATTAATAATTAATAATAAATAATAATAATAATAATAATATATATTAATAATAATTAATAATGAATAATAATATAATAATATAATATATATTAATAATAATAATTAATAATAATAAAATAATAATAATAATAATAATAATAATAATAATAATATATAATAATAATCAATAATAATATAATAACAATAACAATAACAATAACAATAATAATAATATTATAATAATTATAATAATAAATAATAATAATAATAATAATATAATAAATAATAATAATATAATATAATATAATAATAATAATAATAATAAATAATAATAATATTAACAATAATAATAATAATATAATAATAATAATAATAATAATAATAAATAATAATAATATATAATATATAATAATATAAAATAATAATAATAATAATAACAATAATAATAATCATATAATAATAATCAATAATAATAATATTAATAATAATAATATAATAAATAATCAATAAAATAATAATAATAATAATAAGACAAAACCGAGAAGCGATACACTCGCCCAATACCGCCAAAAAAAAAAAAAAAAAAGAACAACAATAATAATAATAATAATAATAATAATTTCCGCGCTTAACAACAGTAAAGTACCTAACACTGCGTACAAAACGTAACCTATTTACACTTTTTCAAGCATATCTCCTAAGATACCATTTTAATTTTACATTAACATTCGTAATACTTAACAAAATTTTTACTACATCTGTCAATCACATTACTGGACATGAATATAAAGCTAACGACAAATTTTTTACACATACTTCTGATATACAAAATTCATTCATAACACGTCTAAAATTATCATAATCCCAACGAAATAATTTGCAAACATAACAAAGTTTCTAACCAAACATAACATAAAAAATTAGTTCTTTATCCAAACATACATAAAAATAAGTTCTTGAATAAAATATCATAGTACGTGTAATAGTTTACTGATTTTTAAAGCAGTAAATCAGTAAATCAGTAAATCAAACCATCAACCCCTCCCCACCCATCCATCCATGACCTTTTGATCTATTGGTCTATTGCATATTTCGAGTATCATTTCGGATAAACATAACACAAAAATAAGTTCTTTATATACTAACCTTCGAATATATGCTAACGTAACAACGTTTTTTACATTAATAAAGCTAACATAACATAACCTGAACTAAGAATATAATGTACAAACGCACAATCCTAACACACCATACGTACGAATAAACTACTAACATTTAACAAAGTTCCGCATTAACAACAGTAAAGTATCTAACATTTCGTATAAAACGTAACCTATTTCACACTTTTTCAAGCATTACTGTCTCTAACATACCAATGTTAATTTTACATTAACATGTAATATTTAACAAAAGTTAACATAACCCTTTCTAATCATCATACTGACAACGAATATAAAGGTAACGTAACAAATTTTTTACATCAATTTCGTAATATTTAACAAAAAATTCACCATAACCTCGTCTAAATATCATAATACCCAACGAATAATTGCAAACATAACAAAGTTTTAACCAAACATAAAAAAATACAAAATTTTATCCTGACATTGCATAAAAATAAGTTCATTGAATAAAATATCACAGTAAAGCGTAAAAATTTACTGATTTTAAAGCAGTAAATCAGTAAATCAGTAATTCAAACCACCCATCCCTGCAGTCCCTACCTACCCCTCCCGCAACAAAGTTTACATCAATAAGCTAACATATCATAACCTGACCTAAGGAATATAATGACAATGCAACCTAACATACTCGCGTATGAATAATCGCATAACATCCTGAAAATTCCATTTTATTCCAAAGGTAAAGTAGCTAAACAGATCGCACAATACTCGATATGTTCCCACTTTTACCGCATATCAAACAGGTAAAACCGTATTATCTAACAAAGTCCCTTAAACAAAGTGACCAAATCTATCAAAGATACGGAATCTTGAACTTGATTGACAATATCTTCATCAAAGTGTAACTCGTTTCGAGTATAACATCATTTGAACTATGAATAAACGTAGACATTAGCAAAATAATTCTCGGGCAAACCCAACACTACTCAACAAAAACTTAACCTAGGCCACGTTTCAACACATCATTATCAGGTTAGACAGTAATATCTTTACAAACCATTATTCTCTAACATGATCAGTGTTAATTTCACACTGTCTTAGTATATTTTACATAACGTACCTAACTTTACGAATAAACAGTTTTCATTAACCAAGAGATCTAAAGCAACACATCACCTCCGAGAGAAAACCCCAAGGGGATGTGTCCCTTGAAAGGGTGTGAGTCCTGAGAGGGGGATCACCCCGAAGGGTGTAAGCGGGCATTACCCCTCGAAGGAGGGGTAAGGGCCTTAGCCCGAGGGCTTGAGGCCCAAACCGCTTTGTAAGATATTACTGTGCTAACTATGATGATGGTTAAGAAACGTGAGCGTAGGTTAAGTTTTTGTTGAGTAGTGTTGGGTTGCCCGTAGGAGAATTTTTTGTAATGTCTACGTTTATTCATAGTTCAATGATGTTAACTCGAAACGAGTTAAACTTTTGATGAAGATAGTGTCATTTCATAGTTCAAGATGTGGGCCTGTATCTTGATAGATTGGTCACTTTGTTAAGGGACTTTGTTTAGATAATATGGTTTTACCTGTTGCTGATTGCGGGGAAAGTTGGGGAACATATCGAGTATTGTGTGATCTGTTAGCTACTTTACCTTGATAAGTAGGGAATTTTCAGGATATTAGCGGGATTGTATTCATACGCGAGGTATGTTAGGTTTGGCATTTGACATGAATGTGAAATGAATCAATTAGATCAATATATCAAAAGGTCAGTTGGATGGTATGGGGTGGGGAGGGAGGATGTGTGATTTACTGTATTTACTGATTTACTGCTTTAAATCAGTAAACTATTACGCTTTACCGTGATATTTTATTCAAAGAACTATTTTTATGTTATGTCAGGAAAAATTTTTGTTATGTTTTGGTTAAAACTTTGTTATGTTTTGCAATTATTCATTCGTTGGGAATTATGATATTTAGACGAGGTTATTATGAATTTTTTGTTAAATATTACGAAGTTGATGTAAAAGATTTGTTACGTTAGCATTTATATTCATGGTCAGTATGATGATTAGACAGGGTTATGTTAAATTTTTGTTAAATATTACGATGGTAGTTGTAAAATTACATTGGTATGTTAGAGATATGCTTGAAAGTGTGAATAGGTTTGTACGCAGTGTTAGGTACTTTACTGTTGTTAAGCGCGGAAATTATTATTATTATTATATTATTATTTATTTATTTATTAATATATATTATAATTATATTATTATTATTATATTATTATATTATTTATCTATTATTTATTATTATTATTTTATTATATTATTATTATTATATTATTAATTATTACCTTTTTTTTCTGTCTAAGGTTCATTTCACGCAATTTGGCTGTATAGGTCACCTTTGTTTACACAGATTACATAGATGAACCTGATTTATGTTATTGTTGTTGTTGTTGTCTAACGAAAATATATACCCTTTTGAACTGAGATATGTTCGTTTCGTGTGTTCGTTATTCTTGTTTACTTTCTTCTGATTGTTTGAAAGAAAGAATCTCATTACATTTAAGGGGTTGTTTACGCATGTACGATTTCGTCAGTAGGACATTTTTGCTGTGCTGGTACGATGACATCTCCTCGCACCTCTCCACACCTGTTGTTGATATCTTCACGAGAAGTTCTCATTATTTAATCGTCAACCGGATGGATACCGATACATTGCTTGTTTCCATCAGAGGTTCTAATAATAGCGCTTATTCATTGTGTTGATGGGTTCAATCAAGATTTATCAACATAACACAGCATGAAGAGGATAAATGTGTTTTCGATCTGATATATCACTGAGCAGTGAAATATCTAACTGGAAAGGACAACATGGGAGGTTCTTAATAGAATAGAACGTTGTGTTCTCGTCGGTGTGCGATATGAAAACCCTGTTATGTGCGCAAGAACTTACTGGAAACCTTCGAGTTGTGTGACCTTTCAGGGCCTACGTGTCTAGTTTCACCAAGTTACGAACATCTGAAAAATATATGTACAGCATTGCTTTAAAAATAAAAACGATATTAATCATCGCATCTTAACCATGTTGGGACATTACTGAGGACTTGTAACATATAGCACATGGTGTACATCTATGATATTACACCGAAACATGTAGGTTCCGATATTACAGAAATACAGGACTGCGTTAATAACTATTCAGCCCCCCCCCTGGATGAGTTTACTTCTGCTCTTGTATGAGAGAATGGTGCTGTTGAATCAAATTATGCCGAAAAATAGTTAGTTGTTGCTTGATGGCATTTATACTTATACCCTTTCAATGAGTCTTAATCTTTAGAGAGACATATAGAACTTACCCAACTTGAATCCTATGTTCTCTGATTAGATGAATTAATATATTAAAAATAAACATGTTTTCTATTCCTTCTAGGTAGAAATTCAAGTATATAGCGTTCTTTTCTATGAAAATTATATGTTATACAAATGAAAACTGTTTTTACTTCCCTCGTATCGTCATTTTATTGACTAGTTGTTAATGATAGCTGTTTTATTTCGTCTGGTGTGTGTGTTAGTATGCTTTATGTTTTTTATCCTAGTTTAGCTTTACAGAAGTAAACTTTACTTTGTTGTCTTTCTTTACCGTTAGGTATTATGCTTTTAGGTTAAGGTTATGATTAAATTTTTGTTAAAATATTACTATGTTAATATAAAAATTAAATTGTCGATGTTGGAGATATGTTTGATAAAGTGCGAATGGATTATGTTTTTTGTATTGAGCTTTGTTAGTTACTTTTTACTGTTTATAAGTTTGGACCTTTGTATGTTACCAGTTTATTCTTGCTTAAGATGTGTCAGGTTTGTCATTGTATATTATATATTCTTAGTTTTGGTAATGTTATGTTGGCTTTTTAATGTGAAAACTTTGTTAACGTTAGGCATACTTTCTTCTGGTCTGTTATGATAATTATTCAAGGTATGATAAATTGTAAATGATTCCATGTTAATTGTAAAATTAACATTGTTATGTTAGAGACATGCTTGACAATGTGTGAATAAGTTACGTTTTTGTATGTTATGTTATTACTTTACTGGTGTTAAGTGTTGGGAACTTTGTTAACGTTAACAGTATATTCATGTTTAAGGTGTGTTAGGTTTGTCGGTGTGCATTATATTCATAGTTCAGATGATGAAATGTTTAGCTTTATTAATATGGAACTTTTTACGTCACATATTATCGTTGATCAGTGTATAAAGATTTGTTTTATGTTATGTTTTATCCAAAATGATACTCGAATTATGATGACTTGAATCAATTAGATCAATAAGATCGAAGGATGGACGGAGGGTGGCAGGATGGTGCGTTGATTTTTACTGATGTACTGCTGTAGGGTATTGTAAAGCATGACAATTTTTACTAAAAAATATGACTGAATCAAAGATCAATAGGATCAATAGATCAATAGATCAATAATCAATAGATCAATTAGATCCTGATTGGACACGCAAGGAGGGCAGTTTGGTGGTTTGATTATGATTTACTGATTTAGGGTATGTGAACATAACAATTTTACTAAAAAATATGGGACTTGATCAATAGTTCAATTATGATCAAAGATCAATTATATCAATAGATCATAATCACGGAAGGGCTGAGGCAGGGCAGTTTGATTTTACTGATTTTACTGATTTACTGCTTTAGGGTATGTAAAAGTAAAAGTTTTTTTATACATAAAAAGAATAAGAAATTTATTTATTATTTATTTATTTATTTATGTATTTTTATTTATTTTTCTTGATGGTTCTGAAACTATTATTTTCGAAATCTACAGAACCCAATACATATATAGAGACACCGAATATTGTAATTTCATTTACCAAAACAGAATATTAATAACTCGGGCACCGCACGGAGCCAGCACGGTGCCAGCTGTTTTCACTTTACTCTTGATGAGTCAGGACTCCTTCTCATTCTTTCCTTCCTTATTCTTCCTTCTCTTCTTCTTTCCTCCTTCGACCTCTGTTTTGCACTGTGTTT
>JABUQX010105184.1:20000-22271 GCA_015478945.1 Trachelipus rathkii | reverse complement strand
TTGTGGGTACCATGAACCTTAGCTATAATTTTTGCTTTTGGTAGTAGTTGGCGTATATATTATAATGGCCTTTGCTTAGTAAATTGACAGGCCTTAGGGTGCGGTGTAGGTTGTGTATGTTGCATGAGTATGTGTTTGATAAATATTTAGTTGACTGGGACAGTCTCCATAGGCCCATGTGGCTTCCAATTGTTTCTTTGCTTCATTATCTCTAGCGAAGGCAATACTTCGAACACTGAAATAAATAGTGACTTTCTGATTGAACAACGATAATATGATGGTGTAAAACTAATTGAGAATGTTTTAGAGGGTGTTTTAAACTGTCGAAAATATCCAGCGTTAGATGTTCGTTGCTGTTCACATCCATTTGAAGTACAACACATTAGAAACTTTATGGCACAGTGAATGCAACAATGTGCTATTTTAGATTGCCAAGGCCAACTACTATTTAAAGAGAAAAAAATAGGAAAGATTTTCCCAGACAACAAAATGGACAAAACTCACACGAATGGACGAAACAAGGTTGGTGGAAAATTTCGATAGATTGCTGCGATCTAATGAAATTTTTAAAACATAGTTAAAGCTTAAGAGGAGTTTGAATGAATCAAGATTTTGAACCCTCTTCAAAAAAGCTTAGATCTTTTCAGGTCTATAAGCAAAAGCAAATTTGTTATAAGTTTATTTATGTCTTAACTTTATTCTCAAACACTCTTCTATTATGTATTGCATTGCAGTCTCCAAAATTAGTGACAACAACTGCTCTTAATCATATTGAAAATGTCGATGTTTGTTTTGAAAGATTTTGAAGCAAACATCAATGAAAAATTTCAAAAATTTTGGAAGTTGCAACACAACTTCTGCTTCCTTTTAATGAAGAAATGATAATGCCTCTTGTGAGAATCAATGTAAAATGAAAAGGCATTGGGCTATTACAATTTATTTTCTTGATGATTTTTCAAACCAGTTAGAGAGCAAGTTCGCGAATCATATCTCCATACACGATTTTTGTAAATTTACTAATTCCATCGATATTTATGAAAAATTTTACGAATTTTGTAAATAAATTTGATCTGTGCAATCACATTTAGACTGTTAAGGATTTTAGAATTTACCTCACTCAAATCGTGAGCTCCAAAAAAATATTTCTCTACTCTGAAAAGGCTCAAAACAAACTTTTCAATGCTGCAGAGAGAAGAAGCCTAAAAACCTTTACTAGAATGTTTGATCATAGATAGCTAACAATAAAAAGAAGGAAGTTACAACATAGTATAAAAAAAATTCAATACATTGTTATCATCATTTGTTGTTAAGAGATTAAAAATTAAGAATTTTTTTTATAGAATAAAAATTATCTTTTTTTTTATTTTTTATTTTTAAAATTAATATTAATGTTGCATTATTTTATTCCCTTTTATTGAAGTAATATGTTCTCCTCTGTCCCAAAAGTAAGTTTACTGAATATCCCATGAAGGCATGAACGACTGAGTAATGTTGCTCCTTTGAGACGTATACGAATGGGTAGCTAAGTTACCTAGGCTACATATCCATACCAGCTTTAACCAGATTTATAAAGTCAGTCTTGCACTACATCTGTTAAGTATGGGGCGTTGGTTCGTAACCTCGTTACGTTTTTGCACTAAATCTTTTTGTGTATGGGCGTGGTTTTTACCTTCGTTACGTTTTTGCGATTGCAGGTAAATGTGAACAGCGGTACGCTGTACGGTTTCTTTAAACGAAGCTTATGGGGGGATGCCACTCTATCGAGAACTATGGTTTTAAAGTGGCACAGAGCTTAAAGAGGGCTGAGAAAATATTGAAGACGACCTTCGTTGTGGAAGACCATCTCGGTCAACAACGATGAAAATGTGGAAGTTGTTAGAGAAGCTGCTGTGATGAGAGAGGACCACCGGTCAGTGTCAGAGTTGATGCAGAAGAAAGTGGTTCTGGATAAAAATGCATTGTTCATAGATTTTAACGAACCATTTTGCACATGCGAAAAATTTGTGCAAAAACTTAGTGCCGAAAGACTTGTCTGTGGAGCAGAAAGAAGAACAGAGTCAAAATTTGTCAAGATTTACTGAAAGACTCGAAGGGAGTACAATTTTTGGGATAAAAGTTATAACAGGGATGAATCATGGTTTTTGAGTACGATCCGAAACCAAACGGCAAATTGCGGAATGGCACACAAAAAATTCTCCTTCTCCGAAAAAAGCACGTATGAGCAAGTCCAAGGTGAACACTGATTATTGTTTTTTTTTGCGACAGCCGTGG
>JABUQX010105184.1:0-10000 GCA_015478945.1 Trachelipus rathkii | reverse complement strand
TATGATAATGTTTTCGCTACGTGGTAGGCCGGTTTGAATTGATGAATGTTTCATTCAAAAAAATCAGCTTTAAATCTAATTTCTTCCAAATCCATGAACTACATCACAATAGTTGATCAATTATTTGTAGTATAAACCATTTGTTATTTTTTTTTTATTTCTGTTTATTCCAAATCGCCGGGCTCCATCACAACAGCCGATATAAATTGTTTGTGAACAAAAGAAAATCTATTAAGCTGTAGTGGTCGATTATGTGCGAAATTAGTGTTCAAACTGTGTAATCATTTCTTACTGTGATTAAGCACCAATAACAAAATGAAAACGGTTTTATTTTAAAAATTTCTATAAAACATTGTCTAAGTTTTTAATTGTAAGATAAAATAAAGGTGCCACAAACAACCAATCGTTTTTTTACAAACATAAAAACTTTATAACTTAGAGAATTAATGACACCATGTTTTAATGGAGATGAAATTATAACTAAGATCTGGAGTCGGAGCCGGAGCCGGAGCCGGAGCCGGAGCCGGTTAAAAATTTTAAAATGATGGAGTCGACCAACCCCAAAATTTTCCGACTCCACAGCCATGATTTTAAAGCAACGAGACCTGTTTGGGCTTCGAATAATTTTAATTATCTTGATATGCAAATTTTTTACTCTAAATATGAATTAAACATAGATAAAACATAGATAGATTTATATAACCTAAAATTAGTTTAAAAATCTACTTTTCACTCCTCAAACGTTAAAGGAGATGACTGCATCGAGAATTTCCACAATTTGCATTCAATTTGTCATTGGAGTTTCATATCTTTTCAGACCGCCACCAATTCCCGCTTCTCCTCACATTAAGCCGTCGTACGTTTTGGAGATGGTTCAGGATGACAGTGGGGGAAGAGGAAGGCAACCATGGCCTCCAATTCAAGAACTTCCAGGGGCTCCGCGACCCCACGAATTTTTAACAAAGTACAATATAGAAGGAGGTAAGTTTAGTAAAGTTAATTAAATATATATATATATATATATATATAATATATATATATATATATAGCAGAGAGCAGTATATATAGTATATATAGTATATATATATATATATAAATAAATATATATAAATATAAATATAAAAAATATATATATATATATATATATATATATATATATATATATATATATATATATATATATAGGTATATATATATATATATATATATATATATATATATATATATATATATATATATATATATATATATATATATATATATATCCTCCGGTGTGCAAAGACCGGAGACGCACTAAACTTCAAAGGAGTTAGGGAGAACCCGAATCAAAGGCGAAGTGAAAGGCTATCATGCCCCAATACACGGCATTTGAAAGTGGGCAAGTCAAAAGAAGTTGGGAAAATAGATGATTTAAGTGTGTTCTCGACTTCATCTGTTGTGTTCATGAAAGAATGAGCATAACAGATGTCTGGGGTAAGAGAGTTGGAGAGAGAAAGGAAGAGACTGTGTGGAAAAACTTGTCGCACAAGCTCTCCCTCAAAGGAGGAGGTACTCGACTAGAGAGTTCATAAGAGCGGTGTCCATTGTAGTAACCATAGTATAGGGAGAGTGATGCTACAGATCGACGGCTTCATTGAGATTGGAGAGACTAAGTGAGAGTATGAGAGTTAGTAAGTTAAAAAGCCCTAGACTTCACCTTATCAAGGAGAACTTAGTGTGTGGAACTACCCCAGCCATCCGATGCATATTACATAAAAGGGTGAACAATGACCCTATACAGAGAAAGCAACTCGGGTGGTGAGAAGAAGCTATGAAGGCGCCTCAGAACATCCAACCTCTTTGAAGATTCTTTAGAAAGAGAAGTAATGAGATCCTTATAATTAAGGTCACGAGAAAAGGAAACGCCAGAGAGAGAGAGAGAGAGAGAGAGAGAGAGAGAGAGAGAGAGAGAGAGAGAGAGAGAGAGAGAGAGAGAGAGAGAGAGAGAGAGAGAGAGAGAGAGAGAGAGAGAGAGAGAGAGAGAGAGAGAGAGAGAGAGATCCTTATAATTAAGGTCACGAGAAAAGGAAACAAAAATATTAAGAAAGTAAGAAGAAAGTTTGAGTTATGTATTTTCGAAGATTATTTGAAATGCAGAGATGAAGAATCTATGTTTTGAGGCTTTGAAAACTACCATGTTTTCTCTGTCCCAATTAGAGATTCGAGAAAGATCTGAGGTCAGCTGGTCCAGTGTTTACTATTTTAACATGTATTCATTGATTTTGAATGGTTCGACTCCCAAATTGGAAGAATTAATGAAGAGTTGAGTCATCGGCATGGGAGTGGATAGGAGACGAAGTGATAGGGAGGATATCATTAATGAAAAGAAGATAAAAAGTTCGGGATAGGTCAAAACTTTGTTGAACTGCTATAGAAGGACCGGAAAGGAAATCAGATGGAAGGTCAGAGGGAGGGTCAGATAGAGAAGGATAGATATCGTAAGAGGAAAGTTTTGAAATCAAAGCTTTGTGCCAGACTCTATCGAAAGCTTTTGATACGTCTAACGCCACAGCAAAAGATTCGCCAAAAAATGCCGAATGTCAGAGGATCAAGAAGAATCATGGAGAAGAGAAAGGAGATTACCACTAGAGCGTTTCTTACAAAAGCCATACTGGCGATTAGAGATTAGATTAGTAGAATTAAGACGTTCCCATGCCTTCCAGGTGAGGAGAGATTCAATTTTTTTTTTGAAAGAAGGAAGGTTAAAGCGAAAGGATGTTAGTTATAGGGTTCAGAAGGGTCTCCTTTTTCGGCACAGGTTGAATGACCGAACGTTTCCAAAAAGAAAGGAAGGTCGAAGTGAAAAGATAGAGACGAAATAGTTTTCCATGGCATTGAGTAAGCTCAAGTTTTAAGAACCAAAGGAGGAATACCGTTAGGACCGTACGCCTTCTTAGTGATAAACTCCAAGAGAGGAGGAAAAACATCTTTAGAATAAATTAAGTTGTTAGGCAAAAATGATTTGGAGAGGGTGGAGAAGTAGGAGTACCTCCGGAATCGTCAAGAGTTGAGTTAGAAGCAAAAGTTGAGCGAAGAGTTCAGGAGGGAGAAAGGAAGAATCAAAGTTAGAATTGACATGTTTTGCAAAATATTAGAATGGTTGTGAGGAAGAGGAACCAAAAATATTGTTGAATTTTGTTTTGTTGAAGAATTTTTAGTGTCACGGAGAATAGATTTTGCCCGATTTCTGGGTGACATATAAATAATATGAGTTTCTTGAGTTTATAAGTTTACGAAGTTTTTCTCAAATCTTACAAAATATTTCCTGAAGTTCTCTCTCTCTCTCTTCTCTCTCTCTATATATATATATATATATATATATATATATATATAGTAGTATAGTATAGTATATATATATATATATATATATATATAGTTATATATTATTATTGCTATATATATATATATATATATATATGCTTTTACAACAATTTAATTCGCAGTTCGAAAAAAAGTTGTAAAAATGATAATGATACATTATTTCTCTGAGTGGGACCCAGAGTGTGAGCGGAGAAGGCTCTGGGAAGTAAGTATTCTTCCAAGGTTTCCTTTAGTTCATCGTGGTTCAGTGGTAAAACACCAGCTATGCCATCAGTGAGGGCTCGAGTTCGTGTCCAATAGGAAAGAATAAAAGATTATATATTTATTTATATATATATATATATATATATATATATATATAGTATATATATATATAAGTTATAGTATAGTAGTTAGCAGTTATATATATATATATATATATATATATATATATATATATATATATATACCGTATATATATATATATATATATATAGGTATATAATATTATATATATATATATATATATATATATATATATATATATAGTATATATATATATATATATATATATATATATATATATATATAATAATATAGATATTAAGACACGTCAAATTTAAGTCATAATCATTTAATTTATACATTTTAAATTAATAAATTATGAAAAAAATAAAAATTTCTTCTCTTCTGATCTTTGAGAAAACGTTTTGAAAGTTGAAAATTCAAATAAATCAAGATATATGTTTGTATGTGTGTTTTCATATCATTGTAAAATAGTTTATTGTATGTATGTATGTATGTATGTATGCTGTATGTATGTATGTATGTATGTATGTATGTATGTATGTATGTATGATGTATATGTATGTATGTATGTATGTACGTGTCGTGAAGTTAATTAAATATGCACGTACGACAATTTAGTAGTTCATTATGTAGCTTACTGATGTTTTAATTAAATAATGTTTTATTTAAAAGAGTTAAAAAAAAACAGAAAGGAAAATTCATTTGAAATTTGGATCAAATATTGTAAGGCTGAAGGCACAGGCACAGGCACAAGGCCCTGGACGAAGGGGAGTATTATAATGGGATTACAAAAAATATTATTAATATTATTATTATTATTATTTAATTTATAATTTGTCTTTAGAAAATTTCAATATTGTACTTGTTTTATTATTTCCCTCCCCTCCCCCCCCAAAAAAAAAGAAAAAAAACTTTACTCGTCCCAAAGTATAACCTTGCACAGGGCGCATGAAAGCTAGTTACGCTATTGCCTAAACCACTTGTTTGAACAGATCATTGGCAAAAGACACAGTGCTAAATCAAAATGTATTTTATTGCTAATTTGAAAAGTTGTACTGTACGTAGCTTCTTCAAAAACATTATAAATTCAAGCCAATAAAAAAGAAACGTGTTTTTATGTAATCGTGCATCAGCTGTGCCTGCTCAAGTTACATGGATCATCGGGGAACTATAATGTTTTGAGATCTCTCTGTTAAGGGTGCAAACAAAATTTAATTCTGAGCGAGTTAGTGATAAAATCCTGATTGATAAATTTCCTTATTTGAAAGATGAGTTATCACACATTTCTAACAGGTGTAAAATGTACAAGAGATTTACGAGAAATGCGAGGAAACTTATCGACTTTTCCAAGACAGGGTGCAGGCTTGGAATACTAAATACTGAGAGCCTGAGAGCCACAGAAGCGTCATCTGGAATGTACTCCTTGTTGGTGTTAAGCTCAGGGAGAGAAAGACCAAGAGTCATGTCCTTAAAATGATTGCAATATTAATTAAACAAAAATTCAATTTGTGGATTGTTAAACAAAAATTCAACTTTAGTAAGCGTCCGCAACAGTGCAGAATATTGATAAGAAGGTTTAAAGGAAGGGCAAGTTTCCTGGGTAGAGAACTGCTTTCATTTTTAAAAAGAACAGATTTAACACGAATTTTCAGAGTTTGAAGGCAATGACAATCTCTGAGGAAAAGTCCCGGTAACAGATGAAGCAAGAAAAAATCAATTAAACCAATATTTGAGTTTTAGTAAAGGTATGATAATGAAATGTAAGCCATTGCATCATCTCTGCTATTGGCTTTCTATACACCGAGAGGATTTTTCTCCGTAAAAATAAAATTTCCAAAGAAAATTAAAGAAATTCGACTGGAAGTTTCAATGGTTACAGATACGAAAAAAAAAACGTCATCACGAGGAATTTGCTGATTTTCAAACATAAGACTTGAAAACAGAGGACAGGGTGGAAAAATTAGCAACATATGTGAAAGGTTCAAAAGATGAAAAAGATTCGTATTTAGAAGTTATAAAACATAAAGAATGTAAGATTATATTCCCAGGTGATTAAGGGTAGGGTTGGAGAGGCTTTTAACCTGCCTAAAGAATTAGAAGATTAGTTCGTCACATTCATTAGCGAAATTAGAATTGAAAATGCATTTGAATCTTTAAACCTATTAAAAACGTTTTAAAAACAGTACTTGTTACCTTTATCTATCCTTAAACTTTAAAGAAAACTTGAATAGACATAAAAAAAAATTATAATTTTGGCCAGTTTTCATAAAGGGATTCGAAAACTGATGTGCAAATTTATATTGTTTCCATCTTTTGCTGCCATTCACTCATAAGCAGAGTATTTGCAATGTCGAATGTTAAGACGTGTGAAAATGAGAATGTGAGTATCTATCCGGGAATTACTCTCACAGCCTTCTACTAAAAAAAAAACAACAGTAAATTAAATTTAAATCTTAGTAAAATTAAAGTCTTTATTCAATACAATTATTTTCCTGCAGCAATGGGTTTAAAGCGAATAAATCTTTAATGGGCTGAACCTTCATCAGTACATGTAAATTTTTAGCGAATTGAAGATAAATACATATCTCGCATTATTAACTCTATATCCGTGAATAGCCAGAAAGGTACAAGTAAAAGCCTCTTATAACAAGCCAAATTCTCTGTTGATGTAAGAAATTTAGCATAAGCACAAAGACGATTTTGTAGTTCATATAAAATTATTTATATTTCTCTTGTTTATTTTCCTCACGCATCAGAATTACGCTCGTTGCAAAGGTAAAGTTCTTACATGCTAAAATTTGACATTCAAAAAAGTCGTACCATAAGACAGATGTAGCAAACTACATTAACATTAGTCTGAAAGCAACTTTGTAGGTAATTAGACAGAATGAAATAACAACAACAACAACAACAACAACAACAACATAATATTAATCACCTTCGTTTTTTTTACGGATTTATATATAAACTTAAGCTTCACTATTTAAAATTTTTGGCATAATAGCCAAAATATTCATATTTATCTGTTTCAAAATAAATCAAACTAGAATGTGTTACGTAAATCAGTGAAGAGTTTGTTCTCAAAACACACACACACACACACACACACACACACACACACACACACACACACACACACACACACACACACACACACACATATATATATATATATATATATAGAAGAAAGAGAGTAGATATATATGAGCAGGATTAAGTTATATATATATACATATATATATATATATATATATATATATATATATATATGGAGAGATATATATATATATATATATATATATAGGTGAAACTAAAGAAGTTACCCCTCATGATATCTCAAAAACTAAGATAGATACAAGAAAACTGATAATTTATTTGGGATTCACCGTAAGAAATTGTTTGTAAGAGAAACAGAAAAATTTTTCTTTTTTTTTTTTATTTTTTTTATATACCGTATAACAATATAGGTACAAGAAACTAATAACATATTTAGAATCAGCGCATGAAATATGTTTGAAAAAGATTTTTTTTTTTAACTAAAAGAATACCCCCAGGGTAAACCGCAAAGATGCAAAGAGTCGCGGGGTCTCTCGGCCTCCTGGGGGACGACGGGGTTGGGCTATTCCCCTCCTCTGGGAGGGTCTCCGGAACCTCGCTCTTCGTCATGGCGTGTTGTGGTCCACGCCACCTATGGGCATGGAAACGTCCCCTCTGTCCCCACCGTCGGCTCCGAGCCCCCTAAAAATATTTATACGCTGATTCCATGTATGTTTTTTCTTTCACCCATCGTAGTTTTGGAGATATAAAAAAATAATTCTCTTTTTTCCATTTTCCATACAAATTTCATACTCATACCATATATGTTAACAGTTTTCTTGTACCCATCTTAGTTTTCGATATCATGCGGGTAACTTTATTTAATATATAGATATATATATAAGGTTGTTATATAGTTATATATAGTAGTATATATATATATATATATATATATATATATATATATATATATATATATATATATATATATATATATATATATATATATATATATATATATATATATATATTATATATATAAGGCGTTATTAAAAGAGTAATGAGGTAAAAGTTATTTGTCCAATGGTAATACAGTAATTTAGTAAATTTACTAAATATATTAAAAATAAAAGTTTAATTAAGATTAAACATTTTTAGGGGCGAAATGAATACTATTTAAAGTATTTTTTTTTTTGCTGTTTTTTTGGAAAATGGTTTTTCTCATTTCTTAACTATTAAACAATGTATTGAAAGTAGTTAAGGTGCGGCCATACGTAATATTATATGTGTTATTTTTTTTTTAAGGGTATTTAAACCTTTTTTTATGCGAAAGGAAATTTTTTTTCCTAGTGGTAACCTTAACCCAGTTCCAACCTCATTTCACTCTGCAGAACATAGTGACAAAAAATTCATTTAGCCCCCAGAACATCTATTTATGCATCATCACATAGGTTACCTGCGATTTTTTTTGATCCGACCTCCCGTTCCGTGTGGCCGCAGTAATCCTTGGAAAATGAAAACAAAAATATAAACTTTTGTTTATAAAAGCAAAACCTATTTGAATGAAAAAGTATATATATATATATATATATATATATATATATATATATATATATATATATATATGTAGTTATATAGTATAGAAATATATGGTAAGAAGGTGGCTGCAATTAAATCCTTGGTGGATGTAGAGGGATTAAGTCTAAAGCGCGTTACGGTCTTATATGAGGGTATATTGTTACCTGTGTTAATGTATAGTAGAAACTATGGTCTGAATAAGAGGTATGAATCTAAAGAACAATATGTTCAGATGGACAACCCAAGGTTAGGTGAGAATGATTGATAAATGTGAGGAATGAACTCATTAGAGTTGTGAGGTGTGAAGAAAAGGAGTAAATGAGAGAATAAATGAAAGTACACTGAGATGTTTTGGTCATTGTGGAAGAATGGATGATAGTCGGTTGGTTAAGCGGATATATATAGCGGTGAGTGTGTGCTGGGAATCGACAGACTGGGAGACCAAGAAAAAGTGGATTGAGTCAGTAAAGGAATGACTGAAGGAGAAGAATGTGAGTTTGGCAGAGGCGAGAAGAAATGTGCATAATAGGAGCGAGTGGCGGGGTTTTATGTGGGGGTATGGTTGTGCCCACCTGGGCCAAGGGATGAACCCTACATCGACGAGATGCCACAGCGAGGGTCCGTCGCAGTCCCATGAAGCCCTGAGGTGGATTTTCCTGACTGTGACGGGTTCTCACTTGGAGGTATAAAGGTGGCGTAAGGCTGGGTTTTCTTTTCGACTTGCGTCATGTTCTTCTATTATATAATAAACACGTCCACCCAGAGCTCCTGTCATCTTCACACGAAACAGGTTGGGTAGTGAGAGGGGTACTGTGGAGAACATTTACTGCAGCCCAGCTGTCCACCAACTTCCTCTCCAGAGGTGTCGGCTGGATATATGGGGCCTTCAGTTTCTGAAATATTTAGAAATGATATCAAGAAATCTTTTTTAAGTTTCATTTGAACATTATGTCAGTGTATTGTAAATATATATAATGTATAAATTGTATATATATATATATATATATATATATATAGTAGTTAGTATAGTAGTAGTATAGTAGTATATATAGTGTTAAGGGATATATTATATATATATATATATATATATATATATATATATATATATATATATATATATATATATATATATGGTAGGATGCTTAAAGTTTGTTCCAAATTATAAAAATAACTCCCCATAAATGGGTCACCAGACTCAGCCCCATCACCTTCAGTGCCTTTATGTGGACGAGTAAGATTCGATATTTCACTTTATTTCCTCCAACATCCTGGTCTTGACAGCTTGGTACTTCCCTCATTTAACCTATGTACTACTCCGAGTTTGAAGTGAAGATGAAGGGCTGTTGCCATAAGCAAATCAAAATCCTCACAGATACTGCTGAACCCTCGGTTCAAAAACCTCTTCTCTCCCTTTATTTAGATTGTGCAAATCTGCGGTTTTACAAAAGTTGTTGAACGCAAATGCAAAAGCGCAAAAATTTTCGAAATTTCGCACAAAACGCAAAAGTGCATATTTTACTTAAAGCGCAAATTGCGCTTACATTTGCGCTTGATGCCAACCTCTGATTAGTAATAGCCGTTGCTGTCACTAATTATCTAGACTGCAATGTAGTACATAACAGAAAAAGTGAAGGAGAATAATGTTGAAGCTATAAATAAATTTATTTTTATTATAGATTTCAAAAGATATGAGTTTTTTTGAAGAAGGTTTAATACTTGATCCATTCAAGCGACCTCT
>JABUQX010105183.1:0-7500 GCA_015478945.1 Trachelipus rathkii | reverse complement strand
TATACAGAGTAAAAGTGGACACTCGGGATGCACTAATTCGACGTATTTAAAATGCTGCAGGCGTTATTAAAGGAAGACATGAAACAATCAAGAGAGCAACATCCGCCCTACGTAGACGAAGCCGTAAATGTTTCGAGGTCAATAGCGGTATTTTCGAACATTTATTAAAATTTAAAATAGCACTATGATAACCGAAATGCTATTGTATGAAATTTTATTTAATTGTCATTACGATATGAAATGAAAACAAATGAAAAGTATCTTATAAGAAACATATAAGCTTGTTACATTATTATCCTGTGCTACAATCCGCTCCTGATGTTGTCCGTTCCTCCCCACTTCGCCCTATATATATATATATATATATATATTATATATATATATATATATATATATATATATATATATATATATATAGATATATAATATATATATATATATATATATATATATATATATATATATATATTTCTTATATCGGCAATATACTAACAGTATATATATATATACTATATATATATATATACATATATATATATATATATAAATATATATATATATAATAATATATATTATATATATATATATATAATATATATATATATATATTATATATATATATTATATTAGGGATGTGCCGATATAAGATATATATATATAATGTATATATAGAGATATATATATATATATATATATATATATATATAATATATATATATATAATATATAGTATATATATATATATAGATATATATATATTTCTTATATTCGCACATCCCTAATATATATATATATATATATATATATATATATATGATATAGTATATATAATATATATATATATATATATATATATTATAATATTATATATATATATATATATATATATATATATATTTATATATATATATATATATTATATATATATATATATATATTACGGATGTGCCCGAATAATGAAAAAGCCGAATACCAATACCGAATATTCGTCAAAATTTATCGGCGCGAATACCGAATATTCGGCCGAATAAACACTTCGAATTCGCCATCCATTTAAAGGAAAAAAATAAGAAAAAACTTATATACAAAGTAATAAAGCAAAAAGTAAATAACTTTCTTACCTATAGCAAAACCATTGCACATACTAAAAAAATAATTAAATGAAAATTGAAAAGTTTCGTAGTTAAAGATATTAAACTAAACTTCATTGAATAAGCTCTAAAGTTAAAATGACCCAGAACAATTAGCAGTTCTCATTTTCATAGGGATAGCCTATTTCTTTTGGCTTCATTAAATATTTCCTCCTGTACTAAAATATTCTTTCGCCACTTTCGACTGATTGGATGGTGAGCTGAAAGCGTATTTTATGTAGTGTTTAAAATTAAAATTCATAAAAACTATTTCCAGTGTTTTTTCCACCAATTGAAGGGTATATATCATTGTCTTCACTAGTCAAAGTAGGCAAACTTATATATGTTTATTTCTTTATTGATGTAAAGTCCTTATGCAGCCTTTTACTTTATAATACAATAATCAACATGTCAGAAGAATGGGACTTTCTTTTTTCACACTCACTTTCTTTTCTGTATGACGATTTGATGCCACAATTTCTTTTAAAACAATCCATTAAAGTGAAAATGGGACCTTCAGCTTCACTTTTCCCCCTACGTGAATCATCGTCAGCAGAAGAGTCACTAGCTAAATTTTCATGCACTTCTTTCCATGCCTCAACGACCATATTCTTTATGATTATCTGATTTTTCCATTTGTTGGGGGGGAAAATTTACATTGAATCGCCGGATCTAAGGAAAGTAGCTACACAAAACAAAGATTATCACATAGAAACTTGAAAAGTCTTTTTTCTACTGATTTCTTTAAGCTCTTCAACGAGTATAATTATTCCACTGAAGCTTTTGCTATTAATAGCCTTATATAAAAATGATTTAGTGGCTAAAAATGGAAGGTATCACTTGGGCGAACTGTTTCTTCACGTTTACTGCTTGTTTTAGTGATGTTGTCAAATAGCTCAAGTAAATGAAATAATTTTTGCCACGAAAAACCAGTCAACATTTTCTGATTGCATTAAGCAGCGTATATGATTAGGGGAACTTTTGTTCAAATAATCTTTTAAGCATATCATAAGTGTTGTTCCAGCGTGAAGAAACGTCTTGAATTAATTTATGCTGTTTGACATTCAGGTGCATCTGTAAAGTATTAAGCTTTTGCAGCTGCCGTTGGCTTCAATGGTGAAAATGAGAGGATATACTTCTGCAAGTAAATAAAATATCATCTTTAACAGACTTCTAACATAATATTGAATCGTGAAAGCATAGTTAAATAAATATAAAAACATGAAAATAATTAAAAATGAAAATTGAATATACCAGCTACCATGTTTCGTCCATTATCCCGTATCACTAAATGAATTCTATTTTTGGAATTTGAAAAATGTCAATGGCCCTTATAGGATCTGACAAATGACAAAAGATTTTTCGCCATATTGGCTACAAAATTTGGCTATATATTTATTTTTTTTTTTTTTGGCAAAAAATAAGTTTCTAAAAATTTCAATTTTAAATTGAGAATAACTTTCCCTTATGTTGACGTAAATTTAAAATTGTTTATAAAAGCCGCAATATTCGGCCGAATAGTACGGCAAAAAAGCCCGAAATACCGAATATTCGTATTTTGCGCCGAATAGGCCGAAATACCCGACATACTTACCGAATACTCGGCACCAATCCTTTATTATTATATATATATATATATATATATAGATATATATATATATATATATATATATATATAATATATATATATATTAATATATATATATATATATATATATATAATATATATATATATATATATATATATAATATATTATATATATATATATAATTATTATATATATATATATATATATATAAACGTTATATATATATATAATATATATTATATATATATATATATATATATAGTATATAATATATATATATATATATATATATTATAATATATATATATAAATATATATATAGTATATATATATATATCTATATATATATATATATATATATATATATATAATATATATTATTATATATATATATATATATATATATATATATATATATATATATATATATATATATATATATATATATATATAATATATATATATCTATATATAATTTTTTTATACTATATATATATATATATATATATATATATATATATATATATATTAGCAAGAGGTCATTCAAAATTTCGTTCTACTGAGTTTTGGTTGGCACGGTGACTCACTGGTTTATGATTTAATTTCTATAATTTCTATTTAATTTCAATCAATCCAAAAGACGATTAAAATTAAATATTGAAATTTGAAACACTTGACCAAGAAACTTACTGTGACTCTAGTTACAAATTAGGACTTTAAATTTTAAATAGAAAATCATTAGGTTACACACATTGCTTAAATTAATGATAGTTGAAGTATAGTGAAAGAGTTACACATTGTTAGACTTTATAATATTTTTAAGTTTGGCCATTGTACAATCTTACTCGTAAGTACTTGGCACATTTTGTGTAAATTGTCAGAGGAATACGGAAGAGCACTGATTATAATTTCTTTTTGCACTATTTTTATTTTTATATTTATTTTTCTAGAGATACTTTTATCTACAATTATTTTTACATGATCATTTTCAAAAATTTAATGTTTATAAATAATTTAAGAAACAAAATTGAGAATATAATCTTTTAATTGCTTTAATTATGATGTAGAATTAGCTAAGTGATTGAGTTACTGTATATATATTGTCACTGTCTAAATAAAGTAAACCAACTAAGAAAAGCGAAGGTAGGTGGGGGAAAAAATATCGTAAGAGAATTAGATTGTTATACTATCTCAAAGGGAGAGGACGTGGAAGGAGTAGGGGAGGAGGATGGAGGAAATTGATTATAGGATAGGAAAGTTACTTGTGAATGAAGGAAGAAGAAAATAATCCCGTTAAACGGTAAGTTTAAAGTTCAATTGATTTACATTTTTAGTAAAGGTTTTTTTAATAAGAAAATAAAAGGAAAAAGTTGATAATATGATAAGATGATAAGTTGCTGCATCATTTCAAGTCAATGGTAGTCATGTTGAATGGAGGAATGAAATCGTTTCCCGAATTGTTAAGGTTGTGACCAGTTACGTGCCAAATAGTTTTGAAGTTTGCTTATGAAGCATTTGCAGTTGACGCATGATTTTGTTTTGGACACCAATTTGTGAGTTACGTTTATGTTATTATTTCATCGTTTAAAGTGATGCTTTTGATTAACTAAGTATTTGTCTTCCCGCTTTGTTTTGAACATTATTTACATAACAAATATTAAACAAAGCAGTTGTCAAAATTACCGACCGAGTGTAAGTTATTGAAAAGTGACTTTTTTTTCTCTTGATACATTAATTACTTATTTGAATATTGCTTGGCGATAGCCAAGATTAATAAGTTAAATTTATGACTGACAGGAAAGTATAAACTGCGAGTGAGTTGCAGATATAATTTTTATTTTCCGATGTTAACTTTTATTTGATGAATGCTTAATTATTTGATTTTGCTTTTTCTTCTTCGATATTGAAATACCCGATCGGAGTTTGATAACACGTTTTCTTGATGATGATTGATACTGTGCCCTCACTGAATTAGTTGGACCTTTTGCTATATGAGACTTTCTTTTCCGTCACCTGCCCTTAAAAATGTTCTATTTAAAATTGTACAGAGCCGAAAATTGTTGTTTAAGGTTAAAACTTATATATTTATTTTGTTAGATAGGGTTGTATAAATTTATAGCTAGGTTTACATTATTGAAATTGTGTACTAATTATATATCAGAAAATTTGTTATTTGTTTACCTCTCAATATTATTACTGGAAACAAAAGGGTATTTTGACAGTGCATAAGTTTATTGTAGAAGATCTATCTATTGATATACTTAGAAACCTCCGAATAAGAAATCTTAAAAATGATAGAAAACCATTCTATTATAATATATATATATATATATATATATATATATATATATATATATATATATATATATATATATATATATATATATATATATATATATATATATATATATATATATATTATATATATATATATATATATATATACTGTAAAAAAAAGTAAATGAATTCACATAGATCGAAAATAGAAAAAAGAAAACAAAAAGAAAAATTAGAGACGTGCTGCATTCAGGGTATGCTAGGTAAGCGCCGCTTACCCAAATGCAACTGATGATGCATATATTTTTTTTTAAATATTTTTAATAATTATGAATTTAATTTTATTTATTTATAACTTTAGATTAACAAAAATTTTATTTTTTTAACTTGAATTTGACATTTTAAAAAATGCTACTTCAAACCTGATGCAACTGATAATATAATTTCTTAAGTTTAATTTATAAATCCAAGTTTTTTCAATGTAAAAATGAAATATATAACAGAGCTAAGTAAGCGGCCACCTTGACGATCGTAAAATGACTCAATTTTACTCGGTGGCGCATGCGCCAAAACCTTAGCTTTTTTGCCAGAAGTTCATTAATTAAATGGAAGATATAAGCGGTAAGCTTGCCGCTTTCTGTTCAGTTATGAATTATACGTTTGGTGTGATTGTTAATTTTTTTTTTTTTATTTATCTCTCTCTCTCTCTCTCTCTCTCTCTCTCTCTCTCTCTCTCTCTCTCTCTCTCTCTCTCTCTCTCTCTCTCTCTCTCTCCTCTCTCTCTCTCTCTTTGTCTCTCTGGTCTCTCTTTGGTGTCTCTGTGTCTTTGGATCTCTCTCTCTCTCTCTCTCTCTCTCTCTCTCTCTCCTCTCCTCTCTCTCTCTCTCTCTCTCTCTCTCTCTCTCTCTCTCTCTTCTCTCTCTCTCTCTTCTCTCTCTCTCTCTCTCTCTCTCTCTCTCTCTCTCTCTCTTCTCTCTCTCTCTCTCTCTCTCTCTATATATATATATATATATATATATATATATATATATATATATATATATATATATATAATATATATATATTATATAAATAATATATATATATATATATTATATATATATATATATATAGATATATTGTATTTCTTCCTTGTTCAAAAAAAAACATCAGAACAACGTTTTGATTTTTGTGCTTTGCGTCACCAACAAGTCCATAATTGCACATCATATGCTCGCTAGTTACAGAAAAGAATTCTTTAAGATTTCATGACCAAGATCGACATCAAAAAACGTTGAGGATAGAAGAGACTCAGATGTCATACAGTTTTTAGTTACATATCAAAAGAACGTCATAAAGCATCAGTGGTCGCTTCTAGATTCCCCAAACGTTTTTTGAAGTCGATATTGGTTATGAAATCTTAAAGAATTTTTTGTAACTAGCGAACATGGGATGTGCAAATCATGGCCTTGTGGTTACGAAAGAACAAAAAGTCAACGTTGTTCTGAAATATGTTTTCGGAACAAGGGAAGAATTACATTGTTCTGAAATATTTCCAACATTATTCGACGTGTTCCGTGGTCGTCTCAATTGAACTTACAATTTGGTTTCTCATCTTTGTCTGCTTTGACACTCACTTAAAAAACGGCCTTCTTACTTTCTTAATATTACCGGCAAAATGCCTTAAAGACATTGCCGACTTCAATTTTGTTGCTTGGACATTCTATTCGAGTGAAGACCCTTGCAACTGCCAAATAGTTTTAAAGAACTAATAAACTTGTAAATACTTGAAATTAACCTTGGAAAATTGGTTAATTATTTATTAACTCCTAATGCTTCCATAACATTAACATTACCCCTTTTCGGACGATTGTCTAACTCTATTTGGAACCCTTTTCGATTATACAAAAAATAAAAGAGAAATATAAAAAATGTCTTTTCCTTTTTCGTTTATTGAGAAAATCAAGTCTAATATTGTTCTTTTCGTGAAAGCATATTTAAATCCTATATGCAATGTTCTCTGAGCTTGAGAATAAGAAATGTTATTTTATTCTTTCTGACTTTTCGAAAACAAAAGTGTTCCATGAAATCACACCTTTTCCTTTCTCTAAACTCAACTGTAATGGAAAAGTCTTTCTTTTTGTGAAGTATATTTTTTTATTTTTGTTTCTTTTTAAACTTTGCTTGCAGAGTTATTTAGAATTTAGAATATTATTCTGTATTGAGGTATAATTTGTTCTTTATAACATTGTTAATAACAATTTTACCTCTTTTGAAAATAAATAGCTTTCTTTTTCTCTTTATTTTAGTTTTCTTAATTTTGTCTTTTTTGACTTTTTTTAAAGACAACTCTTATTTTTTTTATTTTTATTTTTTTTTTTAAAAGTTCACACCTCACGGTCATAGCCCTTTCAGGAGGGGAACTTCTCTAGGTAATTTCTACCTAGGATCCGAACTAGGATCGAACCCGCGACCTTGCCATGCGACTCCGTCTTCGCTCCTACCGTTTTTTGAGCCACAGCTCC
>JABUQX010105182.1:25000-31261 GCA_015478945.1 Trachelipus rathkii | reverse complement strand
CGGAGAGAGAGATACTTATCACAGGAATAAATGTTAACATTAAACCAAAGTTCACACTTAACACCCTAAAGTAACTAACACTGCAACGCAAAACGTAACCTATTCTTACTTTTTCAAGCATATTCTCTAAATACTTATCAATAACCTTAACACTGACACAGTAACAATAGCAAAAATTTATCGCACATTGGTTAATTAATTCATACTGATCAACGAATATACTCTAAACATAATAAGGTTTCCACATCAATAAACTAACATGGCGTAACATGAACTAAGAAAATAATGTACAAAGACCAACCTAACACAACTTACACCAGGAATAAACGGTCACTGTTACCAAAGTTTCATACTTAACAACAGTAAAGTAAGCTAACATAACATTCAAAAACGTAACTTATTCACACTTGCTCAATCATGTCTCTAACATAACAATGTTAATTTTACATTAAAATATCATAATCCCCAGCAAATAGGTGCAAACATAACAAAGTTTTATCCAAACATAACATAAAATGACAAAGTTTTATCCAAACATAACAAAAATAAGTTCTTTGAATAAAATATCTTGGTAAAGTGTAATAGTTTACCGAATTTAAAGCAGTAATCAGTAAATCAAACACCCATTCCCTCCCTGCCCCTCCCTACCCCATCCTTGTTCAATGTCCTTTTGATTTTCGATCTAATGATTTCACGTCACATTTCGAGTTCATTTCTAATAAACATAGCACAAAAATGAGTTCTTTATATACTAAACATCGAATATAATGCCTAAACGTAACATTTGTTTTCAATTATAAAAGCTAACATAGCGTCATATAAACTAAGAAAATAATGTATAAACGAACAAACTTTAAACACAACTTACGCGTTAATAAACAGTTAAACATTAACAAAGTTCCAACACTTAGCACCAGTAAAGTAACTACCATTGCGTACAAACGTAACCTATTCATACTTTTTTAAACATACATATCCCTAACATATTAACGTTAATCTTTACATTGACACATTAATATTTAACAAAAATTTATCATAACCATGTCTTATTATCATACAGACTGACGAATAACTGTAAACATAACAAAGTTTTATCCTAAACATAACATAAAATAAGTTCTTTGAATAAAATATCATGGTAAAGTGTAATACTTTACCGAATTTAAAGCAGTAAATCAGTAAATCAGTAAATCAAACCACCCGTCCCCGCTCCGCCCCATCCTACCCATCCTGTTCATGGCCTTTTTGATCTATTGACTATTGATTAAATGTCATAATTTCGAGTATTCATTTCGACTAAACATTAACACAAAAATAAGTTTTTTAAATACTACACACAGAAATATATGCTAACGTAACAGAGTTTTTACATTAATAAATCTAACAAAACATAACCTGAACTAAGAAATAATGTACAACGACAAAACTAACAACACCATACGTACTATAAACCTAACTAACAGTTAACAAAGTTTTAGGTCTCAGCCCTTCGGGCTGAGACCTACCCCCCTTCGGAGGTAAAACGCCGCTTACACCCCTTACGGGGTGAATCCCCTCTCAGGATTCACACCCTTTCAAGGGGTGCATATCCCATTGGTTTTTCTCGGGAGGTGATTGTTTGTTTTAGATAACTCTTGTTATGAAAGCTGTTTATTCGTAGTAGGTACGTTATGTTAAATATTACTATGACTGTGTGAAATTACACTGATTTGTTGGAGAAATGATGAGTTTTGTAAGATATTACTGTTTAACTTGGCGATGATATTGTTAAACGTGAGCCTAGGTTAAGTTTTTTTTGAGTAATGTTAGGTTTGCCCGAGAATTTTGCTAATGTCTACGTTTATTTCATATGATGTTATACTCGAGACGAGTGACACTTTGATGAAGATAGTGTCAATTCATAGTTCAAGATGCAGGTATCTTTGATAGATTGGCCACTTTTTTAAGGGAATTTGCTAGATAATACGTCTTTACCTGTTGCTGAAATGCTGGAAAAGTGGGAACATGTCGAGTATTGTATGACCTGTTAGCTACTTTATCTTTGATAAGTAGGAATTTTTCAGGATGTTAGCGGATTATTCCATACGCAGGGTATGTTAGGTTTGCATTTGTGAGCATTATATTCTTAGTTCAGGGTTATGAAATGTTAGCTTTATTGACGCTAAAACTTTGTGCGTAAGCATATTTTCGTAGGTCAGTATATAAAGAACTTAATTTTTATGTTATGTTTATCTAAAATGATACTCGAAATATGACTTAGATCAATAGTTTCAATAGATCATAGGCGAATGGATGGGTAGGGGACTGCTGAGTTGAGTGTTTTTGAATTTTACTGATTTACTGCCTTAAATTCGGTAAACCATTACGCTTTACTGTGATATTTTTATTCAAAGAACTTACTTTTTATGCTATGTCAGGATAAAATTTTGTTATTTTATGTTATGGTTAGTTAAAACTTTGTTGTCTTTGCCATTATCCTTGGGGATTATGATAATTTTCAGACGAGGTATGATGTATTTTTGTTAAAATATACGAAGTTTATGTTCAAAATTCCGGAACGTTCGCATTACTATTCGTTGTCAGTAATGAATGATAGGACAGGGTTATACTAATTTTTTTGTTAATATTACGCATTTAATGTAAAATTACAATGATATGTTAGAGTAGTGAATTGAAAAAAGTGTGATTAGGTTACGTTTTGTACGAGTGTTAGGTACTTTACCGTTGTTAATGCGGAACTTTGTTAATGTTAGTGGTTTATTAGTACGTATGGTGTGGTTAGTTTTGTCGTTGTACATTATAATCTTAGTTCAGGTTATGTTATGTTAGATTTATTAATGTAAACTTTGGTACGTTAGCATATATTCGATGGTTATTATATATAAAAACTTATTTTTGTGTTATGTTAGGATAAAATTTTGCTTCAAAAATATCAATTAATCAATAAATCAATAGATCAAAAAGGCCATGAACAGGATGGGTAGGATGGGGCGGAGCGGACGGTGGTTTGATTTACTGATTTACTGATTTACTGCTTTAAATTCGGTAAAGTAGTACACTTTACCATGATATTTTATTCAAAGAACTTATTTTTATGTTATGTTTAGGATAAAACTTTGTTATGTTTACAGTTATTCGTCAGTCTGTATGATAATTAGACATGGTTATGATAAACTTTTGTTAAATATTAATGTGTCAATGTAAAGATTAACGTTAATATGTTAGAGATATGCTTGGAAAAAGTATGAATAGGTTACGTTTTGTACGCAATGGTAGTTACTTTACTGGTGTTAAGTGTGGAACTTTGTTAATGTTAACTGTTTATTAGCGCGTAAGTTGTGTTAAGTTTGTCGTTATACATTATTTTCTTAGTTTATATGACGCTATGTTAGCTTTATTAATGTGAAAACAATGTTACGTTAGCATATATTCGCTGTTTAGTATATAAAGAACTCATTTTTGTGCTATGTTTATTAGAAATGATACTCGAAATGTGACGTAAATCATTAGATCGAAAGATCAAAAGGACATGGACAGGATGGGTAGGGAGGGGCAGGGAGGGGATGGGTGATTTGATTTACTGATTTACTGCTTTAAATTCTGTAAACTATTACACTTTACCAAGATATTTTATTCAAAGGTTATTTTAATGTTATGTTTGGATAAAACTTATTTTATGATATGTTTGGATAAAACTTTGTTTATGTTAGCAGTTTATTCGTGGGTATGTATGATATTTTAATGTAAAAAATTAACATTGTTATGTTAGAGACAAGCTTGACCAAGTGTGAGGAAAGGCCATTCTGGGAAATGTTATGTTAGTTAATTTTATTTTTAAGTATGAAACTTTGTTAACGTTGACCGTTTATTCCTGTTTAAGTTGTGTTAGGTTTGTCTTTTGTAACATTATTTTCCTTAGTTCATGTTTACGGCCATGTTAGTTTATTGATGTGGAAACCTTATTATGTTAGAGTATATTCGTTGATCAGTATGATAATTAACCAATGTTGTGATAAATTTTTGCTAAATGTTACTGTGTCAGTGATAAGGTTAACGATAATATGTTAGAGATATGCTTGAAAAGTAAGAATAGGTTACGTTTCGTGCAGTGTTAGTTACTTTAGTGGTGTTAAGTGTGGAACTTCGTTAATGTTAACAGTTTAATTCCTGTGTAAGTTGTGTTAGGTTTGTCCTTGTGTTTGTACATTATTTTCTTAGTTCATGCTACGCCCTGTTAGCTTTATTGATGTGGAAACCTTATTATGTTAGAGTATATTCGTTCATCAGTATGATAATTAAACCAATGTTGTAATAAATTTTTGTTAAATATCACCATGTTAATGTAAAAATTAACATTGTTATGTTAGAGACATGCTTGACAAAGTGTGAATAAGTTACGTTTTTGGATGTTATGCTAGTTACTTTACTGTTGTTAAGTGTGAAACTTTGTTAAGTTAACCGTTTATTCCTGTTTAAGATGTGGTAAGTTTGTCGTTGTGGGTATATTCATAGTTCAGATGATACTAAGTCACTTTCTTAATGTGAAACACTTTGTTACGTCAAACATATATTGATTGCATGTTTGTATCACAGAACTTGATTTTATGTTTATCCAAAATGAACTCGAAATGTGAACTTGCAACAATAGATCAATAGATCAATAGATCAAGGAAATGGTCATGAGGGTGAACCTGATGCTGTGGATGGTGGTTTGATTTAGTGATATACTGCTTTAGGGTATGTAAAAGGTTACAATTTTAGTAAAAAAATGTGACTTGAATCAATAGATCAATAGATCAATCGATCAAGAATGGAAAGGAGGGTGGCGGGATGGTGGCTGGATGGTGGTTTGATTTACTGATTTAGGGTATGTAAAACGTTACAATTTTAGTAAAAAATTTTGACCTTAATCAATAGATCAATAGATCACAGATTGTCCGGAGGGAGGTTGGATAGTGGTTTGATTTAGTGATTTTTACTGCTTTAGGGTATGTAAATACGTAAATTTGTATCAAAATATGCCTTAAATCAATAGATCAATAGATCACGACTGGACAGGAGGGATGGTTGGGCAGCTTGATTTAGTGATTTACTGCTTTTGAGGTTACTGTAAAAACATGAAAATTTTTAGTAAAAATTTGACCTTAATCAATAGGATCAATAGATCACGACTGGACAGAGGGTGGTTGGGCAGATTGACTTTAGTGATTTAACTGTTTTTAGGGTATGTAAAAGACGTAAATATTTGTAAGTTATACAACATAAAAAGTGTAAGGAAATTTTATTTATTTAATTTTTTATTTATTTTTTTCTTGATGGTTCTGAAACCATTATTTTCGAAATCTACAGACTCGATAACATATATAAGCACACTGGTATTGTTGTTATACGACTGTTTATTAACTCGGCACCGCAGTGGCTCCAGCACCGGTGTCGGAGCCAACTTCTAGAATTCCAATACTAACTCTTTCTAGAAATTCAACTCTGAATCCTCTCACCAAATTTCAGCCTTCTACATCAATATTTAATGTTTGAAGGGGGGTGTGGTCCCCCCTTCGGGGGTACCCATGGGGACGTAATGTCGTAAACATTGAGATTACCTCCCCATCTAACACCCCTCCAAATTTTATCACGATACGATAACTCTAACTTATATAGATATATGTCGGAGCCAGCGGTGCGGTGCGGGGCGGTGCGGTGCGGTGCGGCGCAGTGCGAGGCAGTGCAGTGCGGACTCGGAGTCGATGAAGCAGGCGCAAAAGGGTTTAAAAAACAACTCAGAAGTGATCCCCTTCGGGGATCACTTCTTCGACGTAATAATAATAATAATAATGTGTTTGTGTATGCGCACGCGCGCTCTGTCTGTGTCTGTCGGTCAAACAGACCTTCGGTCTGTTTGACCTCCAAAGTGTGGGTGCCCCAACGCTCGTTGGCCTAAACTCACCCCCACGCAGATCAAGCAACAAAGGCGTAAGCGCAATATCGGTGTCCACCCTCGGGGGTGACCCCCCTCTATATACATCCTACAGACTTGAAATTTACACGGATTCGAGCTTATCCCATATATAGATTATATTCCAAGTTTCAGACCTATAACTCTATTCCTTCATATCGAAAAGGCTGAGGGAGGTCAAACTGCGGCATTAATATAATAAATAATATGAAAATCGTATTATTACTAACTAAAACTCCACACAAAATCATTCCCATTAGTAATGAAAATGGAGCTACTGCTGGTCTGCAGAGGCATGCTACAAAGTA
>JABUQX010105182.1:10000-20000 GCA_015478945.1 Trachelipus rathkii | reverse complement strand
CCTACACACACAGATACACTTACACTTACACTCACACTCGATATTTTGATGCCTCTACCCTACATCATAGAACAGAGCTAATATTGATGTCTTTCCCTATGTCATAAGCGGACCACCAGGGCGCAGCATGCGCCATCCGCGCAAAGACAGGCAACCCCGCACCCGCAGGTGCGACCAACCGCGTTCCCGCCTGCCGCGTGCGCCCGCAGGCGCAATATTTCCGCGTACCCGCCCGCCGCGTGCGCCCGCAGGCGCAATATTTCCGCGTACCCGCCCGCCGCGTGCGCCCGCAGGCGCAATATTCCCGCGCGAATGAAAAATATATATACTATGAGTCATTCATTTTTATTTCATACTTAAACATTTTTATTAAAAACATTTTCGCGATCCTAAAACTGTAACTCATTACAGACCTATTATTATTATTTAACACATATTTCATAGTTGTGATATCAATGTAAACTATTCAAAAATTTCTTTTCAAATATACTATGAGTCATTCATTTTACTTCATACTTAAACATTTTTTATTAAAAACATTTACATTACAACCCTTAAAGCTGTAAAACAGTAAATCAATAACTCAATTGCCTAGCAACAGAGGGAATAGTAAGGCTTTGTTTTACTGCTTTAACTCATATATTTATTAACATTATTTTTTCTTTTATATTTTTTACTTAATACTTTTTAATTTATAAATTTTTAAAAATTGTATGTAAGAAGAAAAAGTCAGAGTGGCTGATATATAATCATTTTATTTTACTACAATTGTACGAAATTTTATTAAAAACATATACTTTACATACCTTAAAGCAGTAAATCAGTAAATCAATAGAGGTGTTACATAGCAACAAGGGGATTAGTATGCTTTTGTTTTACTGCTTTACTGCTTTAACTCATATGTTTTACTGCTTTAACTCATATATTTATTAACATTACATACCTTAAAGCAGTAAATCAGTAAATCAATAGAGGTGTTACATAGCAACAAGGGGATTAGTATGCTTTTGTTTTACTGCTTTACTGCTTTAACTCATATGTTTTACTGCTTTAACTCATATATTTATTAACATTTATGGGTATACTTAAGTTTCTTTCTGACCTATCGATATTTAAGTTTTAAAATCGATTTTCGATATATGTGTATCGATTATACCCAAGATACCGAGAATCTAAATTTATTCATATATATATATATATATATATATATATATATATATATATATATATATATATATATATATATATATATATATATATATATATATATATATTAATTATTTAAGAGTATTATTGGAACCTTTCAAATATCTACTGTATATATAAATTTGAAGGTCATAAATTTTTTTTACTGTGTTTAGTGAGGACGTATTTTTTGTTCCAATTTTTCTGAAAATTATGAATTTGAAGGATTTATTCTAAATTTGTGAGAATGATTATATCGTGTTAGCAATGCTGCAACATTTTAGTTTGATACTAGATAAAAAGGTTTGTAGAAAGTGTCACAAAGAATGTGAAATTACCAAAATAGGAGAAAAGTTTTAATTTTATTGTACTAGTAAACATTGTGGCTCGAAGTATACTGTTTCTCCCAAATATTTTTTTTCAAATATTAGAGTTTATTACACTGATGCCCTTTTAATTATGTATTTCTTTTTACATAACGAAACAGTTTCAAGGGTAGTAACCTATTTAGATGTCAGTGAACCAACAGTTATAGATTGGATTAATTTAATTGGTTTAATGTATATATATATATATATGGCCAGCCTCTAGAAGAGCCACAATCCATATCTCAAAAACTACAATAGCTACAGGGAAAAGGAATACATTTTTGGAATCCTTGAAAATTTTGGTTAGGCAAATGTAAACAAAATAAAAAAATAAAAAAACATAAAAATTAGGGGGGGAGCTCGAGCCGGCGGGGACATAGTATATATATTATTTGTAAAGGTATTACGGCAATACCAAGAGCAGGGGTTCGGAGACCACTCCCGGAGAAAGAATGGTCAACCCCATAGTTTGAAGGCCGAGAGGCCAGCTTTCTACCATCGGTGGTCTACCATGGGGTATTCTTTAGTTAAAAAAAAACAACAAAATTTACTAAAAGTCTATTTATTTTAACGAGTAACGTATAAAAAAGTCTCTAAAATAGGCTTTCTACTCACTATTACTATAATTATAACAATCAATTTTTTTTTTACATTTTCCGCTCTAAAATTGGACCAGCTTCAGCAATGTATTCCTTTTCCCGGTAGCTGTTGTAGTTTTGAGATATGGATTGTGGCTCTTCTAGAAACGCAGCACCCTTTCTATATAAATATATATATATTCTTGCTATATATATATATATATATATATATATATATATATATATATATATATATATATATATATATATATATATATATATATATATATATATATATATATATATATATATATATATATATATATATATATATATCGTGTCGATAGATATCGGTATCGATATATATTTCGATATATCGAAATCGAAGGTCAGAAAGAAACTTAAGTTTTACCACATTACATACCTTAAAGCAGTAAATCAGATAAATCAATAGAGGTGTTACATACCCCCAAAGGGCATATAACTTTGTTTCTTTGCTTTAACTCATATGTTTACTGCTTTAACTCATATATTTGTCACCTTCATACTGCAAAGCAGTAAATCAGTAAATCAATAGAGGTGTTACATAGCAACAAAGGGATTAGTATGCTTTTGTTTTACTGCTTTACTGCTTTAACTCATATGTTTTACTGCTTTAACTCATATGCTTTACTGCTTTAACTCATATATTTATTAACATTATGTTTTTTATTTTGTTTTAATACTTTATTTATTTTATTATTATTTTTATTATTTTATTTTTATTTTTATTATTTTATTTTTATTATTATTATTTTATTTTTATTATTATTTTTATTATTATACTTAGTGTTATTTACTTCATGCCTATTGTTATTATTATTTAGCACACACATACACACACACACACACACACACACACACACACACACACACACACACACTTACACACATAACGTATAATTTATTAAAACATTTTATGTTTTAATTAAACACAATACATTTATATTGACTCATTCAATTATAACTAAAATTATTAACTGTTATATATTCTATAATAAATCAATCATTATCTTTGAACAAAGAATTTATTATTAACTGTTAATACTTTTTGTTTATAAATTTTATAACTATCAAGTTTTAAAATAATTTTTACTAAAATTTTATGAAATTTTATTAAAAACATATATTTTACGTACCTTAAAGCAATAAATCAGTAAATCAGTAAGGCGTCTAACTGCCTCTACACCAAGCTATGCCACGTTTTGTTCTATTGACTTACTGCTTTACATCATCTTTAGCCATGTAATAAGTATAAAATAACAAAATAAGTTCTTCTCTGCTAACATAACATGTATTTTATTAAAATCATTCTAGGTTTTTATTTAAAAATAACAATTATTCACTTATTTATATTGTTAACTCTGATCTTAATTAAAATTATTTCAATTTTTTTTATTAAATTATTATTTTTTTTATTATTATTATTATTATTATTATTATTATTATTATTATTATTATTATTATTATTATTATTTTTATATGTACATTGACAATCCAGCACGAGAAAACACAACAACGCGCACTCCTTACAGATACGAAACTGACCTCGTTCTGTAAAATGTGTTGAAATAACTACTTTAGGCCTAAATTTAGGATAAGCCTTTTTGTACCCCGGGGCGATTTAGGCCTAATACCAGGTCAAAATATATTTCAAACTGACCTCTTTCTGTAAAATGTGGTGAAATAACTACGTTAGGCCTAAATTTAGGCCTAAATTTAGGATAAGCCTTTTTGTACCCGGGCTGATTTTAAAGCCTAATACCCGAGGTCAAAAGGTAATTCCAGTATAGACAAGAATCAATGTTATTATTATTTTTATAAATATATTTCAAACTGAAACATGCTGGATCGGTAAGATCCTTTAAGCAGGTAAGAAGGAAATGCTTTCCTTTCTTGTGAATGGATGGAGTAATCCTTATCTCTATATGACCGCGCATGTGATTGGTCGAGAATTATTTTATCGCCTTTTTGGTTTTAAGGTATGTAAAAACATGTTTTTTCATATCCTAAGCCTTACCTGTGATTGGATGAAAATTAACTTTGTTCTTTAAACTTGTATTTAAGCAGGTGTGTTTTATTATCTTTTAGACCCAAACTCATTTTAAAATCATAGTCGTTTTAGCTGTTAAGCGGTGCACAAGTTATCTGATTTGTATTAAAAGTTTTATTTTTACTAAGTGTATATCATATTTATAATAAATACTTACATTGAGGAATAATTATTAATTTCACTAGAATAGATAATAATTAATTCACTAGATTTATAGTAGATCACGTGAAGCAAAACGCAAGAGCCCCCGCAAGCGCGCCCGCAAGCGCGACCCGGTGCGGAACAGCCGCATGAACCCGCCGGCGTAATATTACTACGCGGTCGCGAAAATATGGAGCGTTGTATTTCAAAGTGGTAGGGCATACATCCTAGAGGATGATATCTTTTGGACACCGTCCCATTCAGTATGTATAATATTAGTTTGTGTACTGTATCAAGGTATATTTACGAATATTATAACATATGTTCAAACGCATTAGTTTATTTAAAATCCTGGTATATCAGTGTTTATTACAAACCAAGTGAAATATTCTCAATGGTTACCGAATGCATACAACAGCTGATATAGAAGAGGTATGAACTTACATACTTCGATGTAATTTTGAAGTATAATAATATGATACCAATACTGGAAGTCCATAAAGAGAAATTACGGTTTGTACAAGGAGGGGAAGTTTATCATGCATGTATATTTAACTAATATAGTAATATAGTAATTATGTAATAATATTTTAGAATAAACAACTTTTTCATAACTTATACATAGAGAAGATTAAAACCGTAAAGACATACCTTGAAAAGGGAGGTATGGGACAACTTCTATACATTAACTCTACGTCCTATGTAGGTGTAGCTTTAAGGCATATAAAACTTGTTTTACATTCCTTAAAGTAATAAGATCTTAAAGGCATACCACAAAGAGGAACATGGCCAGCGTCACATCCGGACTATTTGTTCTATTTCCCTCAAGGAATTATAACTTTAGGATAAATAAAACAAACTGTTTTTCTACAAAACAAAATGTTCTTTTCAAAACTAAATGCTTTTCAAGAAACTTTACCAGTGAAATGGTATTTTCTATAAATAAAATTAAAAATGTTCAAGTAAGAAATAAAATGGACGACTCATAATATAGGAAACGGTATATTTGAAAATACAAAATGATGTAATGAAAGTTTACAACGTCATATCATAAAGAAAATATTTTCGCGACCGCGTAGTAATATTACGCCGGCGGGTTCATGCGGCTGTTCCGCACCGGGTCGCGCTTGCGGGCGCTCTTGCATTTTGCTTCACGTGATCTACTATAAATCTAGTGAATTAATTATTATCTATTCTAGTGAAATTAATAATTATTCCTCAATGTAAGTATTTATTATAAATATGATATACACTTAGTAAAAATAAAACACTTTTAATACAAATCAGATAACTTGTTTTTCTACAAAACAAAATGTTCTTTTCAAAACTAAATGTTTTTCAAGAATAATAAAGATAATAAAACACACCTGCTCAAATACAAGTTTAAAGAACTAAGCTAATTTTCATCCAATCACAGGTAAGGCTTAGGATATGAAAAACATGTTTTTACATACCTTAAAACCAAAAAGCGATAAAATAATTCTCGACCAATCACATGCGCGGTCATATAGAGATAAGGATTACTCCATCCATTCACAAGAAAGGAAAGCATTTCCTTCTTACCTGCTTAAAGGATCTTACCGATCCAGCATGTTTCAGTTTGAAATATATTTATAAAAATAATAATAACATTGATTCTTGTCTATACTGGAATTACCTTTTGACCTGGTATTAGGCTTAAATCAGCCCGGGTACAAAAAGGCTTATCCTAAATTTAGGCCTAAATTTAGGCCTAACGTAGTTATTGCACCACATTTTACAGAAAGAGGTCAGTTTGAAATATATTTTGACCTGGTATTAGGCCTAAATCGCCCCGGGGTACAAAAAGGCTTATCCTAAATTTAGGCCTAAAGTAGTTATTTCAACACATTTTACAGAGAGAGGTCAGTTTCGTATCTGTAAGGAGTGCGGGTTGTTGTGTTTTCTCGTGCTGGATTGTCAATGTACATAGATAATAATAATAATAAAGAAAATCCGAATTATTTAAAAAACTTTGAAATATTTTTAGTTAACATCGAGCGAATAATATAAATGTAAGTGAATAATTGTTATTTTTAAATAAAAACCTAGAATGATTTTAATAAAATACATGTTATGTTAACAGAGAAGAGCTTATTTTGTTATTTTATACTTATTACATGGCTAAAGATGATGTAAAGCAGTAAGTCAATAGAACAAAACGTGGCATAGCTTGGTGTAGAGGGGTGCTAGGGGCTTGCCTTACTGATTTACTGATTTATTGCTTTAAGGTACGTAAAACATATGTTTTTAATAAAATTTCATAAAATTTTAGTAAAAATTATTTTAAAACTTAATAGTTATAAAATTTATAAACAAAAAGTATTAACAGTTAATAATAAATTATTTGTTCAAAGATAATAATTGATTTATTATAGAAGTTTTAATTAAGAAACTTTGAAATAATTTTAGTTATAATTGAATGAGTAATATAAATGTACGTATTTAATTAAAACATAAAATGATTTAATAAATTATACGTTATGTGTGTAAGGTGTGTGTGTGTGTGTGTGTGTGTGTGTGTGTGTGTGTATGTGTGTGCTAAATAATAATAACAATAGGCATGAAGTAAATAACACTAAGTATAATAATAATAAAAATAATAATAAAAATAAAATAATAAAAATAAAAATAAAATAATAAAATAAAAATAAAAATAATAAAAATAATAAAAAAAAATAATAAGTATTAAAACAAAATAAAAAACATAATGTTAATAAATATATGAGTTAAAAGCAGTAAAACATATGAGTTAAAGCAGTAAAACATATGATTCACTTTGACATCAAAGCAGTAAGGCAAGGATACTAATCACTTTGTTGCTAGGTAGCCTGTGTTGCTGATTTTTGCACCGTATCTTGTGTTAATAAATATATGATTAAACTGGTAAAACATATGAGTTAAAGCAGTAAAACAAGCATACTATCCCACTGACCCTATGTCACCTCTATTGATTTACTGATTTACTGCTTTAAGGTATGTAATGTTAATAAATATATGAGTTAAAGCAGTAAAACATATGAGTTAAAGCAGTAAAGCAGTAAAACAAAAGCATACTAATCCCCTTGTTGCTATGTAACACCTCTATTGATTTACTGATTTACTGCTTTAAGGTATGTAATGTTAATAAATATATGAGTTAAAGCAGTAAAACATATGAGTTAAAGCAGTAAAGCAGTAAAACAAAAGCATACTAATCCCCTTGTTGCTAGGTAACACCTCTATTGATTTACTGATTTACTGCTTTAAGGTCTGTAAAGTATATGTTTTTAATAAAATTTCGTACAATTGTAGTAAAATAAAATGATTATATATCAGTCACTCTGACTTTTTCTTCTTACATACAATTTTTAAAAATTTATAAATTAAAAAGTATTAAGTAAAAAATATAAAAGAAAAAATAATGTTAATAAATATATGAGTTAAAGCAGTAAATCAGCAAAGCAGTAAAACAAAGCCTTACTATTCCCTCTGTTGCTAGGCAATTGAGCTATTGATTTACTGTTTTACAGCTTTAAGGGTTGTAATGTAAATGTTTTTAATAAAAAATGTTTAAGTATGAAGTAAAAATGAATGACTCATAGTATATTTGAAAAGAAATTTTTTGAATAGTTTACATTGATATCACAACTATGAAATATGTGTTAAATAATAATAATAGGTCTGTAATGAGTTACAGTTTTAGGATCGCGAAAATGTTTTTAATAAAAATGTTTAAGTATGAAATAAAAATGAATGACTCATAGTATATATATTTTTCATTCGCGCGGGAATATTGCGCCTGCGGGCGCACGCGGCGGGCGGGTACGCGGGAATATTGCGCCTGCGGGCGCACGCGGCGGCGGTTACGCGGAAATATTGCGCCTGCGGGCGCACGCGGCGGGAACGCGGTTGGTCGCACCTGCGGGTGCGGGGTTGGCTGTCTTTGCGCGGATGGCGCATGCTGCGCCCTGGTGGTCCGCTTATGACATAGGGAAAGACATCAATATTAGCTCTGTTCTTATTGAATCATCAAAGTTGAGGAATCAAAATATCGAGTGTGTGAGTGTAAGTGTAAGTGTATCTGTGTGTGTGAGTGTAAGTGTATATGGGCTAGTGTAAGTGTCTATGGAGAGTGTAAGTGCTTATAAGTGTCATAGTGTGTATGTATGTAAGTGTAAGTGTCTATGGTGAGTGTAAGTGTGTATAAGTGTCTATGGCCGAGTGTAGGTGGGTGTGTGTGTAAGCGTAAGTGTAAGTGTGTATAAGTGTCTATGGCTGGGTGTAGATGTGTGTATCTGTGTGTGTGTGTGTGTGTGTGTGTGTAAGCGTAAGTGTGAGTGTATCTGGGTGTGAGTGTAAGTGTATGTATCTAGGTATGTGTGTATGTATGTGTGTGTGTGTATTAATATATATATATATATATATATATATATATATATATATATATATATATATATATATATATATATATATATATATATATATATATATATATATATATATATATATATATATAGGCTATAAGTGTTAGAAAAAGACTAACTCATAGTAGGAAGCATCCTAGCAACTTGTAATATACACCAATCGATTCCTCATACCTTATAACCTAGGGGTAGACACCAATATTAGGGCTATTCTAGGCTCAGGGGAGGCTAGAAAAGGCTTGAAAAAAGTGGCACTCAGTTGGCACTATGTGGCACTCAGTTGGCACTATGGCACTCACTTGGCACTCATTGGCACTCACTTGGCACTCACCTGGCACTCATCTAATACTCATAGAATACTAATAGAACACTCCTAGACCATCCTTACGGTGATTGGACACCATCAAAGTTGAACCGTCAAAGCTGAACCATCAATAAATCTGAGTCATCAAGATAGGCACCTTCAAAGATGAACCGCCAAAGATGACGTCATCAAAGTTGAGTCATCAATAATGCTGAGCCATAAAAGTTGAGCCATCAAAGTTGAGCCAACAAAGTTGAGCCATCAAAGTTGAGCCATCAAAGTTGAGCCATCAAAGCTGAGTCATCAAAGATGAGGTCATCAAAGTTGAAGCAAACAAAGTAGAGGCATCAAAGTTGAGGCATCAAAGTGAGGATGACAAGAGTAAGTGTGTGTGTGTGTATGAGTGTGAGGGGATCACTATATATATATATATATATATATATATATATATATATATATATATATATATATATATATATATATATATATATATATATATATATATATATATATATATACGTAGCCACGTGTGTGTGTGTGTGTGTGGGGACAGGTGCGACCGCGGATGGAAATAAGTTAGGACAGATCCATACAGGTCAGGTACCTACATGACCTCATGTTAGCACAGTTACCTACCAAAGGCAAGGTGGCAGGTACCTGGATGAGCTCAAGATAATCCCTACTAAGCCCTCCACTGACCTTTAAGAATGGTCAATTTCAGCCCTTGATACCGTATCAAGGCCGAAATATCAAGGCCAAAACCGAAATATCAAGGCCAAAACATCAAAAAAAGGGCTAAGCCCCTAAAGGGGGCCAAAAATAGGGGAGGCACGTACGACGGTTGCTGCGCAACCGTCTGGCGCAACCCTTCTCCGAAGGGTTGCCAAAATCAAGGTCTCAAAAAGCTA
>JABUQX010105181.1:2500-21907 GCA_015478945.1 Trachelipus rathkii | reverse complement strand
ATAAGACTCTTTACAGAATGGGCGAACCATTATAAGTTAGGTTTCGCTGAAGAGTGGCATGTATCTTCGCTTCCCTTTTATTTTAAAAAAAGCACTGCTGAGGTTTTGGTGGGAGAGAAATGGAAGCTATGGGAGTTACCCCATGGTGAAATATTGTGAAATATTCTCAATAACTAGTTTAAGTTGCCGTTCGAGAAAAGGCATCCTGGCACCGGCTATATATAGCGCAAGATCATCAACATAGAGAGAAAAATTACACGTCCCTGTGATAAGAAAACCGATATCATTAAATCCGAGAGCAAATAGTAATACACTTAGAATACTACCCTGTAGAACGCCTTCGATCCAGAGTAAAGTGACGTGAAGAATAGAAGAGCACCGAACCTGGATGGATTAAGTAATACAGAGGTATTTAATGAAAAGAGAGAGTTGTCCACGGTTAACCGAGCTTAATGGAGTTTAAGGAGAATCCCAGATTTACACGTAGTGTCATAAGCTTTATCTAGGTCAAAGAAGATACCAAGAACTATACCACCAGTTGAGAAGGCCTCCCGGATATCATGGTTTAGTTTTAACAAGGGATCCGCGGTCGAGCGATTTTGCAGACCAACTTGGAAGTTTGAAAAAGCCTGCGGCTCCCAGGAACAGTTGAGAAAACGGCCTGAAACCATTTCTCCATTAATTTGCAAGAATAACAAGTCAGCAAAATTGGTATTTGGTTGTCTGCTAACTTTGAATCTTTCCCAAGTTTTGGAGATAAGAACTACAAAAGCTGTAGTCTAAATAGATGGAAAAGAAGATTCTACCCAGATTCTGTTATACAGATCCAGAAAAAATGTTGATGACGGAGCATGATGTACGAAAATTCATGTCTGGGCCAAGAGGCACCCGTCTATGCTATTCGCCAGGCAGTTTGATGATTATGAAAGGTAAAATAGGCGATTTATAGTATATTTCCCTCGGTGGTAAAAAACGTCCTGGCAGGCAGTGTTAGTGCTCCAATTTTGAAAGCTTCAGGATAGCCGAATAACCCGAGTGGCTAGGCAAAACGTATAACCTAAGGTTCATGCGGGTGGGCAAGCAGCAGCAGGAGGGCGGAGTATCGTGTCGGTTATATCAGGCTATAACGGAGTATACTGTGGGTGAGAGTTGTTGAGAGCGACGAGGATATTTTCTTGCAACTGTTCACACTAAAGAAGGGATTTTGGGTGATAGTAGAAATAGCAAGTTCGAGAAAAATTGTTTATGTGTTCTGACGATTAATTTGCCTAGATGCTTGCTGCCAGCTGCATTTAAAAATAATCATGTTTATGAGAGGTGGCACAGGTCCAATTTGGATTGCGCATTGTAGAGTTTCTTCTTCTCTCAGTTAGCTTGTGCGCACTCTTGGGACCACCAAGGGTTGCCGACCACCTACCTGAGGAAAGTTTTGCAGAATCACGCTACGCTGGCGAGGCGATGGGAGCAAGTTGGCGGGAAGAAGCTAAAGCAATCCATCAACCAGTTCGAAACCCGCTATGAAGAGAATGTGAGATAGCTGTGGCCTGATAAAAAGGAGCCACACTCTGCTCGGTCATAACAGCCAGCGAGTTTAGGGCAGTGTTTAACATTGGGTATGGTACAAGCTCAGTTAAAGCTATTGGGGTAATGATCACTGTCGTATAAATAATCAAAGCGGGACCAGGTGAAGCGATCCATAAGGGAATGGGAGCAAAGAATATATTATAAAGGAAAAAGTGTGTGTATCTAAACGTTCAAGTGTAGAGAGTTCTGTGTTAAGGCAGGAAAGGGGTGTTAGATTTCTACAAGGATCTTGGACTTAGACGAAGTGACAGAGTCGCCCCATAAAGGGTGATGGAGGTTGAAGTCTGCTAGTATAACAACCGGAGTAGGGAGCTGCTTAAAAAGATAGTGGGGTCGTCTCAACCTTAAGAAATTCAATACTCGGAATCAAGTTATGATCGAAGCAGATAGTAGGTTGGTGGACAGATGAATTCGTGCTGCCACTGCATGAAATTCAGTTTGAAGAGGGACTTGAGAATAAAGGACAGATTTATGAATGAGTACTTTACCTCCCCTTTCATTTCACCTCTTTCTGATAGAGGTAGGGGCGATTTATATTCTGACGGTGTGAAAGAAGGTCGCGATGACAGTAGTTGAAGGTTACGAAACATATGCACTTTGGTGTACATATGTTTGTTAATTGAGCAAGTTCTTCAAAGTTTGAATGGTAGCCACGACAATTCCATTAAAGGAAAGTGGCATGCTGTGTTTTTATAAATATTATGATTTTCTTTTTGAGACAATGTCCTATGTGACTGAAAGGTGAGTGTTGAGGTGGATTTCAGATAGAAAGGAAAGGCTGAGACGTGGATCTGACGAGCGAGAGAGCAACAAAATCCTGGTGGCAAAGAATTAATGCAATACAACAGAGATTGGTTGTACGACCAGCTTTTGGGAACGGAGTTTTCAAGTGTATTTGATGCAGAGGCTTCCACGAATACGAGCATAAATTGAGTTCAGCCAAATCCATATTATTGTGTGAAAATAGTTTGTCATTGGATGAACCAAAATGCTAATGTTTATTTATGGGAGCGGTATCAGTATCTACAAGCAAGCAGATTCAGGAATGTGTTAGGGATATGGAGTTGCTACCATGGAGAATGGAATGGAAGTGTTCACCAGAAAGATGTTCATCTTTTGAAAAGGTGTTGGTTGCGAGGTATTGGTCCAATAAGGGATTACGTCTGGCGTTGACAAGTTTGACTATTGGAGACTTTTGCAAGTAATTCATCATGCGAGTGATTTTGGGAGATTGGACAATTCGAATTAAGAATAGAAACTCTGGGTCCCTTTCATGCCTCCAACAGATCCGCGAGCATTAAGCGTTTTAACGTTGGACAGTTTTCGCATTGACGCTCTTGGGAAGCGCGAGGAAGTATTTAGAAGAGATGTGGGTCACACATTAAGCTCAATTTAGGGCCTGTTATCCATTTCATTTAATAGGGCATAGAATTCTTTGGAGAGTGCTGAGATAGGAAATTTGGAAGAAGAGTCTATAGAAGATTCAGAAGAGCTGAATAACATGCTGCAAACTATGTAGAGGTGATCTGGTGGGTTGTTCGCATAGCTGTGATTGTTCTGTTACAAGTCTACTGAAGTCTTATTTTTGTCTCTGGACTGTAGGACTTATGACGATGGTCTCTTCTGAGTTGCTATCATTGGTTGGGTTATGTGCTTTTAGTTTAAAATTCGGATGCTTTGTATCTTAAGCGAATAAATCTTTAGCTTGGGTGGATTATTCTTTTCTTTCGTGTTTTAGGAGATGCTTTTTCAGAATTTGAGTAATAGTGGATGGCGGATTAGGGAATAGAGACTCTCCTCTTGCATAAGTTTTGAGAACCTATTGGGTAGATATGGGACAGTGTGTGTCTTGGTAGGAAATGTTTTCCAAGTTTTGTGTTGGACAAACTAACTTAGTTTCGTTGCTGGTTTATTGAAAATAGTACTTGGGATAGGGTTGTTGATTGCTTTTTGGACGGGAGATTGGATCAAGGGATAATTTTGTATTATTTAAGAAGTCGGTAGTGTGGGCAATGCAGGCAGACAGGTTGCAGTAACTGCTGAGTTTCGCTGGGATTTAGGAGAGGAGTTTTTGCTATATGGGTTGTAATCGGATGGATTAACACGCGGATGCGATGGCGGTACTGCAGTTCTGTAGCGTAAGATTGCCTCTTCCTTTGTCATGTAGGGATATTTTTCATTGAGCTGGCGGATGGCATCTCTTCTTGCTCGATTATATGTAATGGTACATAACTCTAAAACCTCCTGTTCAAACATGCAATGTACTAGGGGTAAGGTAAGGGGTATTAAAGGTCAGCAGAAATGGGGGATATAGGGTGTCAAGCGAGTCCCGACTAGGGAGAAATCTATAAATGTGTGTAACGGAAATTCTTTTCTGCTGAACATTTCTCATAATGACAGCAGTATCTTCGTCTTTCTGTTCAAAGAATAAATATGCTTTAGATGTGAAATTTCAAAAAAAAAATTTTAAGAGGAATTGTTTGCGAGAGACGTTAAGGATGGACAAGATATGGATCTTTGATTCGGTTAGCAGGCTTGAAAGAAGGGACCCGTTTTGTTAATGTGACTGGAGGGGTCTTCAATCCTAAGCTTCTTCAAACTCCATCGCTAAGAAGAATGGTCTATTGCTCAGTAAGCTATTGGAGTAGTGTGATCGCAGTATATAATATCTGGAATGATGTATTCGCTGGCATTACTGGAGGGGGTGCAGCATATGGAGTAATCGAATAAGAACGACTATGATGGGGCACCTTTTTGGGACTGCCCTACCGTTTGGGCACTTGGGATGTTAGGGACATACCAGTCGACAAATCGCTGAAATTAAGCAAAGGACAGTCAGGTGTAAGAGAAGGAAGAAAAGCAGAGGTACCTGCTGGTCTAGAAGTAGTAGGGACCGAGGTGGGGTCAGGCTGGGAACCAGACGAATAGTAATTGATGTTGATATTATTCTAACCTTTGTTTAATAACGTTTTTTCTTTAATTGACAATTCCATAAAAAATATTAAACCACAAACTTCGCCTCAATGAATGAACAGTTATGACAATCAAACAAATGAAACATAAAAGTGAATAACAGGATGGGCTGGAAAGGAGTATATTTCATAAGGATGGGTAATCCTTTCCCCCTCATCAGGTTACAGGCCAGAGAACAACACAATCTCCCGGACCCCACTCGTAGGGTAGGCTGTGGATGTGGCTTCGGAAGATCCTCCCGGAACTCTACCCCGGTTTACTCCCCGTGTACCACACGGCACCTTATATCTTCACGTAGAGCCCGAGATTATACACCAAAGTGTAGAACAACCTGGTTTTTCTCCTGTACCCTCATCCACGAAAAGGAAATTTGGGGTGAACTGAAAACCCATGTGGGAATAGGCTGTGACGGGAAAGAAGGGGAGGGCAACTCACATACAAGAACTTAAAGGGACTAATGGGTGAGAATTCAAAAAAAAAAGTTAGAAATTGTGATAAAGAAGGTGGATTGAAAAGACGGAAAATTTATATGAAAAATGAAGGGAAATGAATTGGAAGATAATACATGTGACAAATGCTAATGCACGAATGCACAACAAATGTTCACATACACGTATTGGGGAACGGAGGGGACACACATAAAGGCCCATTGGTATTGGCTCTCATCGCTATGCCATGCACAAGTTTATATATTAAGAGCATAACAACACAAAAAGAATCAACACCCTTCCGGAGATATATATATATATATATATATATATATATATATGTATATATGTATATATATATTATATATAATATTATATGATATAATATATCATATATATATATATATATATAATATATTATATATATATATTATATATATAATATTATATATATATATATATAGATATATATAAAATATATATATATTTAATATATTAATATATATATATATAATATATATAATATATATATATATTATTATATATATTTATATATATATTATATATATATATATAATTATATATATATATATATAATAGTATATATATAATATATAATATATAGTATATAATATATATATATCATATACATATTATTCTTCTAAGATATTCGACTAAATCTAGTTAACGTTTAGGAAGTCAGCAACACCAGACTTATACAAAAAGATCAATATTCCATACCTAAGGTATTTACAAGGCTATCATTTTTGTTTTCATTAAAAGATAGGTTGTGTTAAACATCCTTTTAATTATAAGAGCCATCACTTCCATTTTCTCAGATATGAAGATCGCCTTTCGTCACTATCAACAATTTCTTAATTTTTGCTATTTTTGGAACAGTTGGAAGTTTCGATTAAGATCTTGAACGAGTTCGCATTAAACTTTCTTTCTCGATTGGAGTATAAAAGGATCTTCCTTTATCGTCTTGGTTGTGATACGTTGGGTGGGAAGTTCTTTACCAAACTGAAATTAGCTCTTTCCTTGGATTGGAGTGAACATTTACAGTGTTTCGTCCGCATGGCGTTCTAACACGCTTATGAAATTGAGCAGTTTTCCTAACTATTAAATATGTATTGACCCTTCAGCTGAACCTTCAAGAAACTATAAAACCACTTTTCTTAGATTTAACACAATATCTGCAGTTTCCGGTGAAGTTGTTAGAAGAATTTCGTTCGGCCGGAGAAAGTTTGTTGACATAACTGTCTGGCTGCTCTTTCTTTTCAACACCTTAAGTGCGAGAACTACAGTTGTCAGACGGATTTTCGTACTACTGCCGAACCTATTTTTGGACTAGAGACCTGCCAATGCCAAACATTTTGTAATCCTTTAAAAACATCATCTTCTGTCAATTGTTTTCCTGCCAATGTTAGAAATAAAGGAGCATCATTGGAAACAAGGAAAGTGGGTACAATTAAAGGTTTGATTTTTTATAGTATACACAAAAAAGGTTATAACAGGTTCCTCAAGAGTTACTCGAGCAGGACCGTGTTTTCTTCGAGTTATATGATCATTAACCTAAATAACATAGTAAACCTCTTCATCGACTACTTTTTCTGCTTTCAAAAGTTCTTTGATGATCATGTTTGCCAAGACACAAGATCGACATGAATTTCTAAATATATATATATATATATATATATATAATATATATATATATATATATATATATATATATACTATATATATATATATATATATATATAATATATATATATATATATATAATATATATATAAATATATATATATATAGTATAAATATATAAAATATATAATATATATATAAAAATACAATATATATAATATATATATATATATATATATATATATATATATATATATATATATATATATATATATATATATATATATATATTAGTGATGAATCGAATAACCGCAAATGCGAAGCAACAGCACATATTTTGACAACCGTAACTGCAACCGCAACCACAACCGCAACCGCAACCGCGGTTGTTACTGGTCTTCAGAACCGCAACTACGGTTGTCAGGAAGCTATCATTTTAAAAAGCTATCTTTTAAAACTGCAGAAATAAAGCAACCTTCAACATACAAGCCAAAAAACTCTGTTTGAAATTATGAATCCTCATTTAACGTCAAGTAGTGATGATCATGCAGAAATTGAGCTTAATGAAAGTGTTTTGAATGAAATAGCAAAATATCAAAAAGAAAAAAGGAACGATCCCGAAGATGATCCACTAATGTGGTGGAGAGAGAACAAACATAACTTCAAAAGAGTTGAAGATGAAAAATAGCTAAAAGATATTTGTCATGCTCATCAAGTAGAATACCAAGGGAGCAACTTTTCAGCGGTGCTGGATTAATTTATGATGAGAAATGGATGAGATTAACAGAAGAAAATTATGAAAAATTGTTATTCCTTAAATCTAAATTGCCGCTTCTAAAATTCGATTACAAACACGAATAACTAAAGAAACAAATTTAGACGGATACTTTCCTGTTTCCATAGGGCGGAGGATGATGAAAGTGGATGGTGGGGTGCATGGGTCCTCGTCCCGCACCCTGGTAACTCTTGTAAACAAAAGCTAAATTGCACATTAAACGACCAGAAATTTTAAAATTTTCATGGTTATAATAATAATAATAATAATAATAATAATAATAATAATAATAATAAAATAATTAATAAAATAATAATAATAATAAAATAATAATAATAATAAAATAATAATAATAATAATAATAATAATAATAATAATAATAATAATAATAATAATAATAATAATAATAATAATAATAATAATAATAATAATAATAATAATAATAATAATAATAATTGTAGTGCGATTGGTTAAAAAGATATTAAATTATATGTCATAAACTTACTCTTCCAACGTATGAACAAATCCTTTGGCCAGGCCCCCGTGACAATCCAATCAACTAACACTTTCTATGATTCTCAAACCTGTATTGTAACAGTATCCAGGCCTCCTGTTAAATGAGTTACCGGCCTGTGCAATATTATAGTGCAATTTTATACTTAAAAACTCACCAACTTATCTCCCTGAAGACCCTTCAAGTGAAACAACGGTTTGACCGAGTTCGTTGCCTTATGTGAAAACAATTCAGTCAATATTATTCCTTATCAATGAATAAACCTGTTTTATGATCAATCTTTTGATCATGAAACCAATGTCTTTAAGACTTAAAATAATGACTACTTGAAAATTTGAATAAATGAGAAAGTAAATTACGTTTGGAAACACCTCAAGGAACTACTGGAGTAAATTAAAACTTACTTAATAAAAAAAAAAAAAAAATATATGATACGTACCCTGTACTGCCCTTTACAAAACCTAGGTTATAAAATCCATGGAACAGCAGTTAGATGTCCTTAGTATCCACCGCACGCCGTTACTTTGAATGTTTATAGAAACCCAGACTATATACCCAATATATATATATATATTAATTATTATATATATATATATATATATTATATTATATATGATATATATATATATAATTATATATATATATAATAACTATTATATATATATATATATATATATATATATATATATATATATATATTATATATTTTATGCTTTGAAAATTAATCAATACAAAATGCTCTATCATTAAATTTACATAATTTTTCGCCCATAAATATGTAATATAAAAATAGACATTTTATGTCATAAGTATAATATAAATAAACAAATATTATTACAAATAAAATATACAGAACTGACTGATTGAAAGAGATATTAAAATATTTACTTGAAAAATTAAATGATTTGACATTTACAAAAGACGTCGATTTTTCAGTCGGCGGTGTGTAACTCGCTGCATACAGAGATCGATATCGTGATGCCGGTATCCCTGAAGTCGCCACCCTGATCTGACCAATACCTAGCAGACCAATCTAAATTCTAAAACAGCTGCTGCTCCTAATGCAAAGAAGTGCTCGCTGCGTCTGACCCAATTTTGCACCTACTAGTCAATTAAACAACATTTTCACAAATAAAAAATTGAGACTTGAGCAATTAACCATATGTTTATATAAAATAATAAATACCTAAACTGATAAACGTTTTATATTTATCGACACAATATAATATTTGCGATACTTCAAGGAATAAATTTCAATAACACATAAGCTTACCTGCCAATAAAATCTAGCAACAATTTGGACATAATGCACTTTGCAAACCCGTATCTGCAGACGACGCTTTGATATAGCAATGCATATAATAATTACAATATAAACACAATTACTTTAAAAACACATCTTTAATGACGTCATAAAACATTCAACGAACCAACAGAGCAATATTTCACATTGAAATATATATTCCATCTTTTACTAGCTTTTAAACAATTATCATCTTTAATCTGTAAATAAAAAAGGGTTACTCATGGAACAAAAAATATACACACTAAACAAATAATAAATTGATCGGACATATGAGGCGTTAAGAGCTACCAACTATATACAACTTGATTAACAACGAATGAAAGCGAAAAGATAAAAAATATTCTCATTTTTACTATTTATATAAATCACAGTAATTTAGATTACGCCTCCTTATCCAATCACAACCCTTAAAATAATAAATAAAATGATGTATATATTTATCAATTAATTCAGTAAGACAAATATATACCAAACATTTAGAGAGAATGAAAAATTGGTATTTCTTGTAAAATCGTACTTCGTTCTCAAGAAATGACAATTTTTCTTTGAAATCAAAATATAAAAAGCTAACAAAAATTGAACATTGCGCGCTACCACACCTTATAAAATTACTGAATTTATTCAATAAATATTTATTTATATATATATAAAACATTTATATATATATAATAATACGTAGTATCCTTTCAAATGCTTTAAAAATATTAATAATAAATAAAATATAATAATATATAATATATAATAATATAATAATAATAATAATAATAAATTAATAATAATAATAAAATAATAATAATAATAATAATATAATAATAATAATAATGAAATAATAATAATAATAATAATAATAATAATAATAATAATAATAATAATAATAATAATAATAATAATAATAATAATAATAATTAATAATATATAACTAAATACTATTAAAGCTTTTGTCTAAACAACGACCAATTGAGAATCAGGTTTTCCAAAAAATAAGTCTTAAAGGTTGAGTTTTTCATTGTGGTGTCACTCATAAAATACAAACATATTTACAAATATTTTGACTGGACCGCTGCAGCGTACATCAAATATATATATAAAATAAAAGAGGTATTGCAATGGCAATGCTTGGCCTTCATCTTAAAATACATAAATGAAAGTAATGTTATATATTTCATGTACAACTGCATTACATCTTTGGCCCACCCATTATGAAGCAAATTGGTACATTTTGCTTTATGTACATGAGGTTAAAACATTGGTTTCATTTACACAGTGCTCCTTCTTCAGTAGAGACTTCTGATGATGAACCCAATGTATCGTCGGCATACGATCTGCTTAGGTAGTCAGCAATGACGTTATCTCTCCCACTTATGTGGTTTAGGATAAATCTGAATCTTTGCAAGTATAAAGACCACCTCATTATCCTATTATTTTCATACCTCTTCTTATTCATAGCCGTCAGCGGTCTATGGTCGGACTGAAGGATAAACTCCTTCCCGTAGAGGTATGGCTCGAATTTTCTAATGCCCATAACGATCGCTAGTGCCTCTTTCTCCAAAGTTGAATACCTCTGTTGTGTTACAGACAACTTTTTACTCCCGTAAGCGATCGGATGGAGAATTCCTCCGTCTTCTTGTAGAAGGACGTATCCCAGTGAAGTACCGGATGCATCCACTTGCAGCGTGAATGTTTTCTCCAACTCTGGCATCTTCAAGATGGGCTTCGAGCTCAAAGCTTCTTTCAATTTCTCAAATGCCTCTTGGTGTTTGGGTTCCCACCTGATCTTCGTTGGCTCACCCTTCTTTGTCAAGTCGGTCAATGGCGCTGCAATCTGTGCATAATTCTTTACAAAGTCCTGGTAGTAACCAGTGAGCCCTAAGAAAGACCTTACTTGCTTCTTATTCTTAGGTGGCTCTGTCTTCTTAATTTTGATTACATTGTCTTCATGTAATCCTTTAGTGCCATTGCCAATAAAATGACCTAAAAACTCAACACTCGACGAGGCGAACTCGCACTTCGTCGGTCTGATGGTGAATCCCTCTTCTTGAAGTCTTTGAAGAACAGTCTCAATCGTGATCGTATGCTCGCGCCAGGTCTGGGAATGGACGATGATATCGTCGATGTAAAAGTCGACATCGTTGATTCCATCCAGAATCCTGCGCATTGACCTTACAAGCGTTGCTCCGGCATTTACCATACCGAATGGCAGCTTGAGGTAATGGAAATGTCCGTCTTCGGTTGAAAAACCGGTTTTGTAGCAATCCTCAGGCTTTATTTTAATCTGCCAGTAGCCCTTGGCTAAGTCAAGTTTTGTATAAAACTTGTCCTTTGCAAACTTGGTAAATAAAGTCTGAGTTGTAGTCATGGGCTCAGGATCGAAGACCGTGATCCTATTCAAGGCCCTGTAGTCTGAACATACTCTTTTACTCCCGTCCTTTTTCTGGACAACGACAACTGGTGCTGAATATGGCGACGTGGAGGGAACTATGATGCCCATTCCCATTTTTATCATCTTATCCGTTTCCTTCTTCAGCTCCGTCCGCGTCGTAAAAGGTAACTTGTACGGCTTCAACCTGATGGGGGTGTCATCTATAAGGTCTATCGCATGATAGTAATTCTTTGCGGTGCCAGGCACGTCTGTAAAAATTCCTTCATGCTTCTCTAAGATCTCCATTAGCTCTCTCCTCATAGCATCTTGATGTCTTTACTGATCTTAGTGTCAGACAACCTCTCCTTTTGTACCATCGTGGGATCCATTTCCACTAAAGTGATGTTCTCTTCGTTTTCAGTGTCAAGGATCACTGCAGAAGCACCTATATCACCTTGATGTGACCCATCTCTTCTTCCTCTTCTTCACTCTCCTCTCTCACAATGTACTTCTTCAGCAGATTGATGTGATAGGTCTTAATCACATCACCCACTTGGATCTTGTAATTGTCCTTACCATACAACTCCACTACTGTGTATGGCCCGCCCCATCTCATCAACATCTTGTTGCTTGAAGTCGGTAGGAGAACGAGAGCTAAGTCTCCTACTTTCAGTTTTCTGGTCTTTGCGCCCTTTGTCATAGTATCTTTTCTGGGAAATTTGGGCCTTAGCTAAATTCTCTCTAGCCAACTTTAGAGTTTCGTTTTTTAGCCTTTCTTGCAAAGTCAAAAAACATATATATGTTGACCTTGCTCTCAGGATTTGATATCTCCTGCCAAATTTCATGCTTAAAATTTCGCATTCGGACCTCGCACAAGTCCTTCCGTTACAGGAGCTCGAATGGGAGAATCCTGTGAATCCTTTGATGGAGCCCTCCCGGGTAATGCAATAATAGTGGCTCTATGATTCTATGCCCACTTCCTCACTTTGCTCACTGCACATTCTTCTGAGCATTCTCTTCAGAGTACCGTTTAAATTTTATCAGGAGGCCTGACTCATTGGGTGTAAATGCTTGGAAAACTTTCCTGCCTTGATGTTAAGGCAATCTTCGTTTACATCCCTTCATTAGATCAGATGTAAATTGACGACCATTGTCACTGAGGATTTCCTTTGGCACACCCAACCTCATGAAAATAGATACCAGGCTTTCTGTAACCTTCTGTGCAGTTATGCTCTTAAGAGGTACAGCGGTACAGCTTCAGGATAGCGCGTGGCGGCATCCACAAGTGTTAGGACATACTGATGCCCTTCTGAAGATGGTGGTGAGATTGGTCCGATCAGGTCGATGATCACTCTTTGAAATGGCTCTTCAATAATGGGCATTGGACATAGAGGTATTTTCTTCACTGAGCCTTTGGGCACGTTCTCTGGCATATATCACACGAGTAACAGTGTTTAGTTACGTCCAAATATATGTTTGGCCAGAAGAACTGTTGGGTAATTTTACCCATTGTCTTCTTTACCCCCTGATGACCACCGAAGACTTCATCGTGTGCCACCTTCATAACTCTACTTCTGTACTCTTTTGGTACAACCAAAGTAAACCTCTCCTGTTGGTTTTCCATAACTCTTTTGAATAGTACACCATTCTTTACTATATACTTGTTTTCACCTCTTTCCACTGACCTCCATACCCTCTGTAGAGTGACATCGTCTTTCTGTTTACTTTTAAAAGTCTCCCGATCGCTAATAAGTTCTTGTACTTCTTCACCATGGGTTATCTCCCCTTCACCCACAGCTACAACATTCTTCTCTCCAGAACTTTGTGTGTGAACGACAGCATCACCTCTCAATATCTCACCATCTTCGTAAGTACGATCTGTTTCTTCAGACCAGTTTGTACTTTCTTCAATTGATGTCACCTGGACATCCGTTATTCCTGTTTGTCTTCTTCAACAATCTATATTTGATCAGTAGGGACTTCAACTTCATCTTTTCCTGTAACTTCTTCATTCTCAGGTGAACATTGGGACCCAATCATCACATTTAGTGATGGCTCCGCGGTTGGCTCGACATCTTTATTATTGATGTCAAAAGATTGTGGTACTGACGGTTTCCCTCTGTAAGACTCTTCCACCTCCAAACTCGCCATTCCAAAATTATGATTTGTTTGATCAGATTCTTCTTGCGAATCTTCCTCAGCGTTCTCAGCGATGGGGACCAGCATACTTCTGTTATGCTCGACCTCTACTTTACGAGGCCCTCGACACACGGTCGACTCCCATGCGAGGTTTGGCTGACTCAGGGGCAATGCTCCTTTAACATTCCCAATGACCAAATCATATACGACTTCCGGCAGCACTGCTGCGGTTGTCCTACCCACGTAATAAGGGGTATCCACATCGATACTTGCGAGAGGAGCTCAATCACCGTACGTCCAGCAACTTATTTCATGTTGTTCTCCAAAACATAACACCCCATTTTCGGTAACGAACTTTTCGCACAACCACTACGTTTACCACCCGGTATCTCGGAGGGTTTTGACTTGATAGCCATTCACCGTCCCATACGTTACAGGTAGGTGTGACGTTTCGTCATTTTCCACCTTCTCTATTTCATTCAGGAGTTTCGGCTCTTCACCTGAACAATTCAGGACTTTATTGCCGCTATCAGAGACTCCGGATGCTCCGTGCTCTTTGCTTCTTCCTTCTGTCTGCCTGAATTACTTTGTCCTCTACCACTGCTGTTGAAAATAAGGGGGGACTCTACAGTCTCTTGCGAGATGCCCTCTCCTTTGACACTTAAGCACTGATCACCTCCCTCGGCTCACTGCTACTGCGACGAACGATAGTTCTGTCTGTCGCCGCTCCCACTTCCGATCCTGCTTTCATTGTTAGTCGCTCTAGATGCATGTTGGTTGCTACTTTTATGATTACTATTCGTGGAGTAACCATTGCCTTTCGATCTAAAATTATTATTGTTATGTGGGCTTCTATCAACGTGATTGTGACTTCGTGTGTGACTACTTGCTACGAACTTTAAACGATGCGCTTCCATGTATCCTTCTGAACTGATTATTATCTCTTCCGGTATTTTCTTCTTCGTTTCCCTTAGGTAAGTCGCGAGTTCTTTTGGGACAGTATTTAAATACTTATCCACTGAGAAAAACTCAATAAGATCATCTGGTGTCAGTGTTACATTTGCCGCGGTTATCCACTTTTTAAGAGCTTCTATAATCTTCTGTAAATACACCCTAGGATTGTCATCTTCCGTAGGAGTCATAGTTTTGTACTTCGTACAGTACCCACTTTCCGTGAGCCCGTACCTCTCCAATAAAGCTCTTTTCAGACCTTCATAGTTCTTAAGCTCTTCAACAGTCATATTGTTGAACACACTGACAGCTTTACTTGTTAGGAAACATCCTAAAACAAACGCTCGCTTTTCCACAGGGATGTCGTTCGCCTCCGCTTGTTTTTCAAACATCAACAAGTATTCCTCTATATCATTTCTTTTCTCATCGAAGAATGGAAGTTTCAACTTCGGGTATTTATTGGCGTAGGAAGTGCTGTGGCTGCTCTGAGCGCTTTGTGAAGCTACTGCTGCGTCATGTTGGCGCTGTTTATCTTCGGCATCAAGCTTCATCTGCAACATTCTCTCCTCTGCTTCTCTTGCATCTTTTTCTGCCTCCAACTTAACTCTTTGAGCTTCAGCTTCAATCTTAGCTTTCTCTACTCCCGCTTCAGCCTCAAGCTTAGCTCTTTCTCTCTTTCATCTTCAAGCTTAGCTTTCTCCCTTTCAGCTTCAAGCGCTAACTTTTTCTCCTCTAAAGCAGCAGCTAATTTCTTTTCCTCCAAAGCAGCAGCTAATTTCTTTTCCTCCAAATCAGCAGCTTGTTGTTCGTCTTCTTCCAGCGCTAACTTCTTTTCCTCCAATGCAGCAGCTATCTTATCGGACAAACCCAATGACTTGCACATTTCTACAAATGCAGCATTAGTAGTAGCCATTGTTATATTTGTTGTATACAAAACAAATTACAAAATATATCGTTCGCTAACAAAGTCACTTTACAACGCACGAATCACAATCCCGTTTTCTACCAAAATTTTAAAAATTTGGCTCCAATTGATAACGCATGAAAACAATGCCGTGTAATACCTTTACAAATGATATATATATATAATATATATATATTATATTATATATATATATATATATATATATATATAATATATATACTATATTATATAATATATATATTAAATTATATATATATATATATATATATATATATATATATACTAGTTTTAAAGAATCTGTAGTAAAATTTGACAAATCTGGGGAAAATAATATTTCGTGTCCAGAACCCAAAATAGGTAAAATCGGGAACTTCCCGAAAATCATCTATTTTACTTCGCTCAACTTTGTTAAATTTTACTGCCTTTACCATACTTATTATTAATAAATATATATATATAAATATATATATATATATTATTTATATATATATATATATTATATATATATATATATATATCATATTATTATATATATATATAAATATAATATATATATATAATATATATAATATATATTATATATATATATATATAATATATATATATATAATATTATTATATATAGTATATATATATACTTATATATTATATATATATATAATATAATATTATATTATATATAATATTATATATTTATAAAAGCATAATAATATAAAAGTACTAAATTATTCCAGTGTTTCTCTGTTTCCAAACGACAGGTATTGTTGCAATAGCAGTTTGCTATTTCACCAATACACAAAAAAATCATATGCGTTTAACTTCAATAAAACAAATAGTCCAAACGACTATATTGACAGTTAAAAAAAAAAACACAATATCAACATATATCATATAACTGGGGATATTAGTTAGAATGCTTACACAACAACTCTGGTACAGGTCTTAGCAAAATTACAACTGTACGACCTTGAGCTCAAATATTCAACAAAATAGCAAAAATAACTTTACTACAAGCAATTCATTGATAAAGAAATAATGACTGAAAGGTTATAATATAAGATCCCGAGACAGGAATACCCAAATTTATAATGTAGTGCGATTGGTTAAAAAGATATTAAATTATATGTCATAAACTTACTCTTCCAACGTATGAACAAATCCTTTGGCCAGGCCCCCGTGACAATCCAATCAACTAACACTTTCTATGATTCTCAAACCTGTATTGTAACAGTATCCAGGCCTCCTAAATGAGTTACGGCCTGTGCAATATTAGAATGCAATTTTATACTTAAAAACTCACCAACTTATCTCCCTGAAGACCCTTCAAGTGAAACAACGGTTTGACCGAGTTCGTTGCCTTATGTGAAAACAATTCAGTCAATATTATTCCTTATCAATGAATAAACCTGTTTTATGATCAATCTTCTGATCATGAAACCAATGTCTTTAAGACTTAAAATAATAACTACTTTAAAATTGGATTAAATGAGAAAGTAAATTACGTTTGGAAACACTCAAGGAAACTACTGGAGTAAATTTAAAATACTTTAATAAAAAAAATGAATACGTACTGCTCTTACAAAACTAGGTTTTATAAATCCATGAACATGCAGTTAGATGTCCTTAGATATCCACGTACATGCGTACTGAATGTATAGAACCCCAGTACTAAATACCAATTATATATATATATATATATATATATATATATATATATATATATATATATTATATATATATATATATATATATATATATATATATATATATATATATATTTTATGCTTTGAAAATATCAATACAAAATGCTCTATCATTAAATTTATATAAATTTTCGCCCATAAATATGTATATATAAAATATAGATATTTATGTTCAATAATATATATAAATAAACAAATTATATTAACAAAAATATACAGACTGACTGATTTGATAAGAGATATTAAATCTTTACTTGAAAATTAAATGAATTTGACATTTACAAAAGACGTCGATTTTTCAGTGTGCACAAGACAATGCAAGACCAGCTGACATATAAAACAGCTGTTACTCCAATGCAAAGAGTTGCCTATTAGTAATTTAAACAAATCTTTTTTACAAACAAAAATTGAGACTTTGACAATTAACCATATGTTAAAATAATAAATATTAAACTGATAAACGTTTTATATTTATTGACACAATATAATATTTGCGATACTTCAAGAAATAAATTTCAATAATACATAAGCTTACCTGCCAGTAAAATCTAGCAACAATTTGGACACAATGCACTTTGCAAAATCGTATCTGCAGACGACGCTTTGAAATAGCAATGCATATAATAATTACAAAATAAACACAATTACTTTAAAACACAGCTTTAAATACCATTAGCTTTACAATAAAATAAACAGCAATATTTTCCACATTGAAAATTATATCACCATATTATATTTAAACACATATTACATTTACTTTGTAATAAAACATAAAACAAGACACTTCATGGATACAAAAAAAATATACACACTAAACAAATAATAAATTTGATCGGAACATACAAGGCGTTAAGAGCTACCAACTATATACAACTTGATTAACAACGAATGAAAGCGAAAAGATGAAAAATATTCTCATTTTTACTATTTATACAAATCGCAGTAATTTAGATTACGCCTCCTTATCCAATCACAACCCTTAAAATAATAAATAAAATGATGTATATATTTATCAATTAATTCAGTAAGACAAATATATACCAAACATTTAGAGAGAATGAAAAATTGGTATTTCTTGTAAAATCGTACTTCGTTCTCAAGAAATGACAATTTTTCTTTGAAATCAAAATATAAAAGTTAACAAAAATTGAAGATTTTGCGCTGCCACATTTACAAAATATCATTATTCAATAAAATATTTTATTCTATATATAGCCTACACTTATTATATGTTTTATACATATAATATATATTTTTATATATATATATATTATATTTTATATATATATATATATATATATATATATATATATAATATTATATACTATATATATAAAACATATATATATATATAATATATATATATTATTATATATATATATATATAATATATATATATATTAATATATATATATAGTATATCATATATATATATATATTATTATATATGAGTATATATATACTGTCATCCGAACAACTCTCAGCTATATCTCACGCTTAATCGCACACACCTGACAGTAGCCACATATAGCCAGTATCCAACCCCCCCATCAACCTGAAACTCACCAGACAATCGCTATACTCACAAAGTCAGTCGCCAATCGGTCGAGAATATATATTAATAATACGATATATCCATCTTCCAACTGCTTCTAGAAAAATAATATATAACTCCTCTAACTAGATAATAATAAATATAATAATAAATAATAATAATAATCCATATTAATTCGAAAATCATACGACCATCATACATCCACATACATTAATATAATATATAATACATAATAATAATAAATAGATAATAATAATAGATCAATGCATAATAATAATAATAACTACTAATAATAATAAAAACCAAGTACTAATAATAACAATATTATTAAAGCTTTGTCAAACGAACCATATGAGAATTCAAGGTCCTCAAAAATAAGCTTAAAAGGCTGAGTTTTTCATTGAATGTTTGTTCACTCATATATACAAACATATTTTACAATATTTTTAACTGGACCTTTGCAGCGCTACATCAAATATGATATATAACAGAAAAGAAGTATTGCAATGGCAATGCTTGGCCTTTACCTTAAAATACATAAATGAAAGTCA
>JABUQX010105180.1:25000-30000 GCA_015478945.1 Trachelipus rathkii | reverse complement strand
TACTAGAGATGGTGTAGCTAGAGTTGGTGTAGGTAGAGATGGTATTGAAGTGAAAAGTATGATTGGTTTTGTGTTGGTGAAGAAGGAGATGTTGAAGTATGTGTTGGAAGTTAAATCAGTGAGCGGATTAGGAATGGGATTATCGATTCATTATGATGTTTTATGTAAAATTAAGTTAGTGGGGGCTTGGATGGCGAGAAAGGTGATAAGGAAGGAAGTGGGGAGAATTAAAAGTGAGAAGTTAAATGAACAACGTAGTAGGGATAAGTATTTAAGAGCCCATGCAAGTAAATCAGTTGAATGTGAAAAAGTTGAAACTGAGCAAATCTGGAAGCAAATGAAGAGCGTGTGTTACTAGTGCAAAGGAAGTATGTGGCTGTGCTGCTAAAGTTAGAAGTAAGAATGTTAACAGTGAGTGGATGTAAATTGAATAGGTGATGCAAGTGGTAAAAGTAAAAAAGAAGAGGGGTTGAATGTACTAAAAGCCAATGATGAAGTTTCAAAAGAAAGATTTTTTGAATTATATAGGAAGGAAAAAAGATTTCTAAAAGGTGCATACGTAGGAGGAAAAAATAGGTAAATGAACAGCTTTGAAGGAGGATGAATGAATAGGAAGCTCTTCTGGAAGGAAGCGCGAAATGTTGAGAATAAGAATAAGGGGAATCCGTTTGGAATAATGAATAATGATGGTGCTTTCGCAACTGATGAAATGGATGTTAGGTGAGTGTGGAAGGAACACTTCGAAAATCTGCATAACATTGGCAGTAATGAAGAGGTGATGGTGAATGTGTGTGAGTATGATGGTGCAAGAAGGAATAGGTATTTTGGGGATGACATCATTAGTAAGAAGGAGGTAATGGGTAGAGTGTGGAAGTTGAAGAATGGTAAATCTGCAGGTATAGATGAAATTACTGGTGAAATGATCAAGAACGGTGGCGAGATGGTGATTGATTGGATTTGGAAGTTTTATAAAAAAGCGTTTATGAAAGGTATAGATCCAAGGGATTGGAGGAGAACAGTAATTATAACCTTATATAAGGGTAGGGGAGATAAGGGTAACTTTAGAAATTATTGGGGAATTAGTCTATTGAGTGTTGTAGGGAAGATATATACTGGCATTTTGGTGGAAAGAGGCGTCGAGTTACTGAAGGACTGATTGGTGAAGAACAAGGTGCATTTAGAAGTGGCAGAGGATGTGTCGATCAAATCTTTACATTGAAATAAATGATTGAGAAATGAGGGAGAAGAAGAATAAATTGTGTTTAGGTTTTATGGATTTTCCAACAAGCGTATGATAGGATTATTAGGGAAGCTCTATGGCAGGTGTTAGTGATATATGGTGTTTATGAAAGGCTTCTGAATTGAATAAAAAGTATGTATGACGATAGTGAAGCCTGTGTAGGAATAAATGGTGTCGAAAGTGATTGGCTTAATATTAATAGTGGCGTGATGCAGGGATGTGTTATGTCTCCTTGGTTATTCAATTTGTATATGGATGGGGTTATGAAAGAATTAGAGGTAGGTGTGGCAAGAGATGGTGTTAGAATGATGGAGAATGGAAGAGAGTGGAGGGTGCCCTACCTATTATATGCGGATGATATGATTTTGTGTGATGAATGAAGGGAGTTTGAGAGGATTGATAGAAAGATTTGGCAGGGTGTGTAAAAGGAGAGGCTTGAAAGTAAAGGTAGATTAGAATAAGGTTGTAGTTGTGAGTGAGGACAGTCCTTGGTGTGAAGTTATGCTAGATGGTGAGCAGTTGGAACAAGTGCCTGAGTTTAAATATTTAGGATATATGTTAGATGAAAAGGGAGCGGATGATGCAGAGTGTAGTAGGAAAGCTGTGAATGGCAGGAAGGTGGCTGGTGTAATTAAATCGTTGGTGGATGTAAAGGGACTAAGTCTTGAGTCGCTAGAGTCTCACATGAGGGTAAGTTGTTATCAGTGTTAATGCATAATAGTGAGACTATGGTCTGGAATAAGAGGTATAGATCTAAAGTACAATGTGTTCAGATGGACAATCTTAGGATCATATTAGGTGTGAGAAGAATTGATAAAATGAGGAATGAACGTATTAGAGAGTGGTATGGTGTGAAAAAATTGGTAAATGAGAGAATAAAAGAAAGTACGTTTAGGTGGTTTGGTCATGTGGAAAGGATGGATGATATTCGGTTGGTTAAGCGAATGTATAGTGGTGAGTGTGCTGGGAATCGACTGACTGGAAGAAAAAGTGGATTGAGTCTGTAAAGGAATTCCTGGAGAAGAGAAATGGAAATTTGGCAGAGGCGAGAAGAAATGTGCATAATAGGAGTGAATGGCGGGGTTTGTGAGTGGGTAAGGTTGTGGCTCACCTGAGCCAAGGGATAAAACCCATATTGACGAGATGCCATAGTGGGTGTCAGTCGCGCCCCTTTGAAGGTCTAGGGAGTATTTTCTGACTGCGACAAGTTCTCACTAAAATTTATAAAAAGGGCTGTAAGGCTGAACTTTCTTTTCGACTTGCGTTATTTACTTCTACTAATTTTCTCTTTTCTGGTGCATGTTACGCACCCTCCTCAGTCTTGGAGAGAGAAGGTGGGTGATGATGATGTTTATATATATATATATATATATATAATCTATAAATATATATATATATATATATATATATATAATATAATATATATATATACTATATTATATATATATATATTATATATATTATAATATTACTATTTATATTATATTATATATATATATATTAAATATATATATATAATATATATATATATTATATTATATATATATATATATAGTATATATATATATAATATATATATATATATAATATATATATATATAATGTGTGATCAAGAATTATGTAAAATTTTTGGTAACTGATAAGAAATACAAAAATAAAGGTAAAAGTTTCTATAAAGGTATGACGTAATGTGCTTAGTTTTCCTTCTGGCTGTCTGTATGTGTTTTTTATAAATATCTTGTATCTACGAAACCAAGTAAGTTACAAACTCTAAATTTTAAAATGGCGGACGTTAAAAGTATTTGAGGAACGAATAACTCATTCGGAATAGGAGGTTTAAATAAACATATTATTATTGAATGATAGGTTTAATTTTGACAACATAAACTAGTTTCTAAATCACCTACAAAATGATATCAAAGCTCTAAAGATTGATGTTGAAAATGGACCTCCGTTGTTCCCAAATGCACGCGTCCAGGCATCTTCTCATCGATCGGACCGTTCAAATATTTCAAAGTCTGTTTGATCGTTCAATTCGTCATAATCCTAATCGTATATCTTCAACAAGAGAGTGTCGATGGAGAAGAGCCATTACTAGGTCTATAAATGTCCCCACGGTTTAATAATCCAAAGGATTAGGTCTGTGACCTTTTGCTGGCCACGGAACTGGGCCACCTTGACCTACCAATTGATTGGAAAGGTCTCATTCAGGTGTTAACTGAACTGCAGCCACTAAAGTGTGCAGGACGGCCCATCTTTGCATAAAACTAATGTTTTTGGCGCAAACTGAAGAATATGTCATCAAACAATGGTACGGAGCCATGTTTTCAAAAAGTTAAGTAGATTATGCCATTAAGCCTGGGGGGAGAAGCTCGAACATAATAAGTACATGATCATGTAAAATTCTCTCCCATGTTACTGGAAAAATAGATGTTGATGAACGATGGGCTGTTTAAGGCATGAGGATTTCTCGTTTCTGCCAAATGGTTCGTTATGAACGTTTTAATGATAAGCTGTTCTTGTAAAGTGAGCCTCGTCGTTAAATAAACCTTCGTTAAAAAATTTGGGTCAATACATTTGTTAAACCATTGACAAATAACAACACTAGGAGCATAGTCACATGGCAATAAGTATGCACCTGATGGACGTGGTACGGGTGTAACTGTTGCTCGTGTAGTAACCTCCAAATACTAGATTGTTTCGAATTAAACTGCAGTGACAATTCTCGCGTGATCTTTTCAGGATGCTCAGAAATTTCATTAAGGACTAATTCTTCTAAATCAACAGTCCTAATAGATCGGGGTCTGCCTGCATTAGTGTGCTCTTTGGACTCCAAATACCCTGTTTCAGACAGGCGTTGATGAATAGGGAGCAAAAACCTTGCGCTTGGACAAATTCGGTTGGGATATTTCTCTTGGTACAAACGTCTTGCTGCAGAACCATTGCAGCGTACCATCCCATACCTTAGATGTATGTCAGCTAGTTCAGAGTATAAATACACGTGGTAATTACGATCCATATTCAATAACGAAAGAAACACGTAAAAGACACACACAAATGCAATGAGTTACATTTTAATGTGTGACAGAAACAGACAGTGCATTTATTGTATACAGTAGTTGGTTGTTTTGGTCAACAATGTGCTGAAATGTTTAATGGAAGGAGTAGCTGTTTGTGATAGAGTTGTTATTATTTAAATGAGGTGTTTCCAATTACTAAAATTTACATTCTCCCATATTAATAGTTATAATTTATTAAATGTTATACCATTTGATTCTGCGTACAACAATAGGTGTTTTTTGGTTTCTTAACATTTTAACCTAAGTCATCCGCTTTCATGGAATGTTCCCTCAAACACTTTTAACGGCCTCCATTTTGAAATTTATAGTAAATTTGATACTTCTTTTTGTCGTCATTATCACTACACACAACAGTACTCATCCCAAATATAGGGTTTGTAACCTACTTGATTTCGTAGATACAAAATATTTAATAAAAAAGACATACAGACAGCCAGACGGAAAACTAAGCACATTACGTCATACCTTTATAGGAACTTTTATCTTTATTTTTGCTTTTCTTCTCAGTTACCAAAAATTTTTACCACAATTTTGAATCACCCTGTATATATATCATCGGGCTGGGTGAATTGGGGTCTAAATATAAAAAAAAAATTTTTTTTTTTTTTGCTCATTCAATAACCATGCGGTACTACTACTATCTTTAATTCTAGAGAGTTTTTGTTTTAAAAATGTTTTAA
>JABUQX010105180.1:0-20000 GCA_015478945.1 Trachelipus rathkii | reverse complement strand
TGCTGATAATCATGCTTAAGTGCCTTCGTTGCGTCAGTTCTGCAGGACCAACGCGTTGTTGTGACACTCTTAAGAGTCAATGATGAATCATTATGTTCCAAAGCCTCAGTCAGAAGTTCATTCCGATGCGTTGAAATTGTAAAGAATACGAACAGCTTTTCAAAGAAGTCAAAAAATTGTACAGCATTCAAGCAGCATTCTATAATATTTTTAACAACCAAGTTTAGAAAATTTGCTGTACAAGGAATCCAGGATGCAAGACTGTTCTTCTCTCTCATTTTGGCTTGTAGACATTGTACTTACTACTCATTGCAGATGCATTATCTTAGCTTTGTCCGCGGCAGTTTCCCAGATCTAGGTCATGTATCTTCAAAAAAAATCCATCAAGGCATTGAACATCTCTTGAGCGCCATGGCCTTTGTTTGCCATGAATGTTACAAAGCGCTCCACGATGCCATCTCTCTCCATATACCTCAATACAAAGGTCAGTTGGTCAATGTGGGCTGCATCGGGTGTGGAGTCCAAAGAGATGGAGTAGTACTTTGATTTTTTAACTCGAGAAATGACTTCTCCTAGGACTTGTTCACCCATTACACTGATAAATTCTTCCATTATTGTAGATGACAAAGAGTTTGTGCGTCCCTTGTCGTAATTGGCTTTAGTTTCAATATGCCGTGCAAGAATGTCGTCGTACTGGGCGATGAGTTCAAGAATACCCAGAAGGTTTCCATTTCTAGGTGATCCAACCAATTCGTTGTCTCCTCTAAATGCTAAGCCACGCTCAGCAATAAACTGAGTAACACTAACTACTCGTTTCAACACTGATCTCCAATAATGTTCTAGACGCTCGACCTGTTTGTGTCAGCTCCGTATCAACTCGTCCAATTGCTTTTAACCTTCTCTTGAAAGCAATCGTAGCCTTCAGATGTTCCGTTGATTGCTCATGACTATGTAGACGTTCTTGTGAATTATTCCAAATATAGTCGCTAGAAGTGTCATAGACGAAAGCTGGAAGTGACTCACAGATCTTTGGTTGAGTATTTAAGTCACATCATATCGCACGTGAAGCAGTACAACACTCTTCATAGAATGTGTAGAGTGAGATAGTTAGGAGACCACTCTCCTTTAGTAGGGGTTCATTGTGCCAACATAATATCTGCATATATCGAAATATCGATTCATTTTTGGCTGCTCGCGATTATTATCGATATATTTACTCTCGGTCTCGAATTATCTTTAGGCGTGATATACCTCGACACCCTATTTCGATATTTTTTATACGTAAATTATAGATACAGGCTGATATTTCTTTTCAAAATAAAATTTTGTTAGATTGCTTAGAAAAAATAAAATCTTTATCCCCTCTCCCGACACCCTTAAGTGGATGAAACTCTCTTTTTCCCCCCATTTTTCGATCTCGTTCGCCTCCTCAGAGTAAGTCGATGTATAAATAAACCGAAATATATTGGCCTCGGTTCATTCTACATATCTCTTTTCGTCTCTCTTTCGGGATTCTCCAAAAAATAGGGGGATGAGGGTGGAAAGACTCCCTTAGCATTGGCCACGTACATGACCTCACTGATATCAAAGGGATTCTCTACTGCGCTTTATTCTACTAATCACTAAATCAATTGCAGTCTCGGATCACGCGGATAATTTGCGACCCAATAAAACTTTTTGGATAATCGATATAGTTACAATATGCTTTTCCTGCATATAGTTATGCTTAGTAATTGAAATAACTTACTAGCAAGCGAGCTCTGCACGCTCAGAGTCTCGTCGTATCGTGCCTCCCGGCAACATTACTAACGCTCTTGCTCGAAGAAGGAATAGATTGACTTTCTACCGAGCAACTCAATTCAGAGATTAGTTCTTTTAGTGTGCATTACCTATGATAAGTATCTCGGCGCTTCTCTAATACAGCTACCCTACCCTACCTCACTCCCAGGTATAATTAACTTGTTATTTTTATATTTATATATGTATAAACATGCTTATAAACATATATTTTCTTAATCATAATACCGCCACCATCTACCTATTCCATACCTAACCAACTCTTATCTATATTTACTCTCTATACTTAATATCTATATATATTATAATATATATATATACGTATAATAATTTTACTAGAAAGTTTTTTTTTTATAGTTTTGTTATGCTATATTATGTATTATTATATATATATATCTGTTTGTCTTTTAATTACCATTATCATTTACTTTGAGGCTAGCGAACAATAAGTACCTGTGGTGCTTTATATATCGTACCTCATATGCTACTATACAAAAACTTAGATTCTTCCCCATAAGGTCTGGGTAGTTATTACAAATGGCGTATACAATAATACTTCGGACCCACTATCATACCTACTCCGTGCATTCCTATGACTCCCTTCTCCACGCTTTTATACATCAACACAAATCCTCCCCCCCCCAAATCTCTGCCCTTTTTCTTCAACTCTAACCTCATCATCATCTGCCATATAATTAGATATAAAGCCATAGGTACAATAACTGAGTTTACAAGCCATATAACAACGTGACTCGAATTAAAAATTAGCTCTCATATTTTTATTCTCTCCATTTTTTCATCATAAACTCACTCTATAGGATTCTTATTTCCTCCTTTATTCTCCACTGTATGTTATATAGTGTCTATACTAGTAAACTCTTTGTTGTATTATAGTACTTAGTTGCATATTATAGTCCGATGACTAGCCTAGATCCTATTGGTGTAGCTCTTGTGGAGTGTGTTCAAGTGTCAGGTGTGGAGACGAAAGGATAATCATGCAGAAAACTCTACTCCGGACAGGACCCTGTGAGTTGGTTTTTACAGTAACCCCAAACCGCTAGTACCTTGATTTGTCTATCTCCATCATCTACTGCGATACGATTATTTCTCGCATCTCACAATGTGTAATTAACTAATTTAGATTAATCGATGTTATAATCAGTCTATTATCTCTAAAAGCTGTGTGTGTGAGGTGAGCCCTTTGCTCAGGAGAGGCGCCACGCTGGACCATCCGTGTCGCTTCGGAAAAAGAGGAGGAGGATAGTATGTTTGGGGGTGGTGACATACTACAGCTTTTCTTATGATAAGTCGTTTCGCTAACCAGTTCGAACTTCTTAAATATTATTTCTTTTGAGTCTAACTAATTATATATAGATTTGTCTTTAAGATCCAGTGAGCTTCGCAGAGTCGGTCCGTATAAAGTAATCAAGTTGTAAATTCTACCAATACCAATACTAATTAAATTAATCTCCTCACAGTTGTTGAATCATATTTATTTTGTTACTAAATAAGAAATCATTTTGAAGATCCTAGCTATTAATACTTAATAGGATATTTTTCATTTATTGATTAACGCACGAAAAAAAGTGATTCCTTTATGATTATTTTGTATTAATTTCTCTGTTAATTTGTGATTGTTATCGATTTTTCTAACCTTTGATTTATTTATTCACGTTCGTCCACATAAAGTTCAAAAAAAATCAAGCAGAGTTTTCCTCACAAAGATGACACATAACATCAACGCTTATCTAGACCACACATAACTACATGATTTAGCCAGACTGCGTTGGTGAAGTTTCAACATTTTGTAATAATTTTGGTGGTTTGAACGACGCTGACAGAGTGAAGATCCTTTTTCCATTTCTACCACATTTCTTACTTTGTACAATCTTATATTATATTTCAAAAGCCTTTCTACTCTCCTGAGAGGATTGCAAGTGTGCGTCTCTTCGCTCATACTCTCTACTACTCACCCTCCTCTCTCTCTCATCATGTCTCCTCTCATCTCCGCTCTACTCTCCGTATATACCTAAGGTTATGTAACCGCTGGACTATATATATAATAAGCCACTTAAATTTGTTTAAAGAATTTTGTTCTTATTCCGTTTTTACCAAAAATCGTTTAAGGGTCTGTTATGTAGTCTATCCGAGGCTTGTATCCTTTAGCAGTAATTGCAACAGCATTCTTTCAGGCTCAGCTCACGGCTTGTTAGTCTCAATATTTCCTGTTACTCATATACTATGATATACCTTAGCCATTGCTCCTAGTGTAGTACGTTATAAGTATATTATATTAAGTGAAACTAACGTAAGGATCAGTAGATTTGGACTTATTCAACCCGTACATATAATTATAATAATATAATATATAATATATATATATATACTTATAATATATATATATATATATTATATAATATATATTATTATTAGGACAAAGTTACTTATAACTTCCTACACTCACGGAATAACGGAGTGAGAGATCTAGAGCATAATAAATTAATATATATATATATACTATATATAATATATATATATATATATATATATTATATTAATATATATATATATATATAATATATAATATATATATATATATATATATAATATATATGTTGAGTGTTATATATATATGTATAGAATGTGTGTGTGTGTGTTTTTTTGGGGGGTAATAGGCGTGTTATTTAGTATGTCTGTGTCGTTCATTTAGAAGAACATGTATTTAATTCCATCAACTGATTGACGGAATCGTTTCTTAATGCTTGTACTTCACAGGTATAGCACAGTTATATATATATTATTAACAGTTATTCAGATAGATAGGAATATTGTGGGGCAATTTTATATTGATATGCTATACCTTTAGGAATTATGAAATAATAAATTCATTGTACTATTATATGACGTTTTTTCGGAGCATAAAGTTAATCCAAGCAATATTTTATAATATATATAAGACAGTAGTAATTAAACTCACGTATACATGTTACATATACTCTAACAACTCTTCAATTGATATTAAGAAATAAATTACTAACATTATAAACCTGTTAACACATCAACTTTCTAGCCGGTTGTGATTAAAATTAATAAATAATCGTTGAGCAAAGGTAACCTATGTATAATATGAATTATTTTTGTGCTAAATATATATAATATATTGTAAATAATTGTTATTATATTAAAATTTTGTATTTTGTGCTTTATATGGTCATCGAGTATAAATATTGACGAATTTGAGAACGCCCTACTGCGAATATCACACCAAAACAAGTTATTCAATTTTAGTTTATCATATACGTGTGTTGTTGTGTATAAACATATGCTCGCGTATGCCTAATTTATACTTGGGGGGGGGAAAGGGGATATATAACATGGATTTGATTAATTACTAAATAATATCTAAAATCCACTATGGGTATTAGTCAAAGCGTTCCTTATCTAAATCTTTGTTGTACGAGTGAATTATTGTATGGTATAGTTGTTTGGGTCGCTATATATATAGGTATACAAGGAATATAACGTAAATAACGAATCTATATATTTATACCGTAAAGAATATTTCTTAAAATTTTATATTTCTCCTCTTTATTTCACCTGATATATTATTATTATTATTTATTAAATTATAATAATATTAATTATTATTTAATTTAATTATAATTTATATATGTAATATATTTAATTTAATTATTATTATTATTATATTTATTATTATTATATATTTTATCATTTTATTATTATTATTATTTAATTATATTATTATATTTAATTTATTATTATTATATTAATTATTTAATTATATATTATTATTAATTTTATTTATTATTGTTTATAATTTATATTTATGATTATTATTTATATTATTGTATATTTAATTAATATATTCGATTTAATATCTCAGATCATTTTTTTTTATTCCGTATATTCGAATATTTTTTATTCGTTCCAAAGATATATTATTATTTCGAATGATATTTTTAAAATATCGAATATACCATATTCTATTTATCGATATATTTTATATGATATAACTCGTATGCATCTCTCCCTACTTCTTTATGTTATTGATTCATTACCTTATATGTGATTATCTTATGTCGTGAATATAGAGACCTCATAAGCGTGCATACATTTCTGGAATATATTGCGTCCTTTTCTAGGTGCTTGCACACCGTATGATGTCAGAGTGATATAACTTATAACTTCTGGCATATCTTAGAATCTGTTTGACCTTACACCCGTTTTCAACCAGTACTCTCTCGCATCTGTTCCGAGAATAACGGATGGCCAAAGTCCAATGTCATTTTCTCCTGGTGGGCCCTCAACTTCAGCTTAAACATAAGATATGCCACTAAGCACATTATCATCCTCTCAGCTTCTCCATTTGATCACATTAGTGAGTGTTCCTCACAAATTTTTAAAGAAATCACCGTTTTTTTTTTATACTTAACCCCCTTTTGCAAATTTTTTTTTTCTTTTTTTTTTGGGTCTGGAGAGTGAGTCAAGATAATCAGGGGGTGTGTGGAGACAAAATATAAACTTTCTATCAGCCTGCACAAGAGCGACTAAGGTTTTTCTTCGCCATGTTTTATCAAGTGATCAAGTTCTGCAAAGTCACACAAACTTCTAGATTTCACACACACTTGTCTTGAAGTTGGAACAGTGAGAACTGTGTGTGCGCACCACAATTTCTTTATGAAATGTTAATTTGTGTATTTTCTCTCTCTTTGTTTGATTTCTTGCTTTTAGGTTCTTTTAGTGAAACCCCAAAATCCCAATTTTCGTGCGATCCTGTTCTGGTTCTCTTATGCTTAATTTATACAAGTTGGCATTACCATATATATTAATCACGCGAAATGAATATATATCCGTATATATATAGTAGCTTATAATTAGTATACTATATAAGTTTAGCAGATATAAACTAACCAGAGTAATATACGCATAATAGTAATTTGAATATATAAACTTGCTTAAGTATAAATAGTTAGTAATTGATAATATATCGAAAAATTTCCGATATTTTTCAACATATATAAGGATATATTAAATTTTTTTTTCTGAATATAAAATTATTAACATTCTAATTATAAAAAGGTGTATAATAGGGTGATAATAGGATGAATCTTACATGACTAATAGCTGTATATAATATAGTTTATATCACAGGTTTATATTGAGTAAATATAGAAAAAAGCAACATATATAAGTCTCGTCTTCTCTCCTGTTATAATACTCATAAAAAAAAATTTCTCTCACACATAATAAGTCAAAAATTAATTCCTCTACTTTTACTCACTTAACATGTTCTTTTCGGTTATTTAAATCTCCTTCATTCTTTCCTTTTTCTTTGCCTTTTCTATATACATCTATCTCTTCTCTTCTCTCTCAATCTTCATCTCTACTCTATACCTCTCTTACTTACTTACTCTCTCTCTAATCTCTCTCTTCATCGTCATCTCTCTCTCTCTCTCTCTCTCTCTCTCATATCTCTCTCTCTCTACTCTCTCTCTCTCTCTCTCTCTCTCTGCTCTCTCTATATCTTCTACCTCTCTCTATACTGCCTCTCTCTCGTCTCTCTATCCTCTCTCTCTTACTCTACTCTCTCTCTCTCTCTCTTACTCTCTCTCTCTCTCTCTCTCTCTCTCTCTCTCTCTCTCTCCTCTCTTCTCTCTCTGCTCTCTTCTCTCCTCTCTCTCTCTCCTCTATCTCTCTCTCCTATACTATCTCTCTCTCTCTATCTCCTCTCTACTCTTCTCTTCTCTTCTCGTTACTCTCTACTCTCTATCTCTCTCTCTCTCTCTTCATACTCTTCTCTCTCTTCTCTCTCTCTCTCTCTCCATCTCATATCTCTCTCTCTCTCTCTCTCTCTCTCTCTCTCTCTCTCTCTCTCTCTCTCTCTCTCTCTCTCTCTCTCTCTCTCTCTCTCTCTCTCTCTCTCTTCTACTCTCTCTCTCATCTCTCTCTCTCTCATCTCATCTTATCTCTCTCTCTCTCGCGGGAATTATATCAAAGTATCTAATTAATACTAGCGACTTCAAAGAATGTTAATCCTTTTCAAACTAGAACCCTATATATATATATGTATATATAATGTAAATAATACATTTACGTAATACCCACCAGTATACTCCATAAATACAGTGTATATATACTGATACCATAATTAAATTCTGTATACTTGGTTCTACTTGTTCAAGATTTTCTTACAGCTTTCCTTTCTCTTATTGTAATAGTCAGAACGTCACGTTTTGTTTGATCCTATTCACAGTCGTATGATTAGGTATTTCAGGTATGTGTGAAGTAGCTACTGATCGGTACCTAACTAAAACAGCCTCTATTATCAACTTTTTACTTTAACATATGAAAGTCTGTTACACTTCTATCAATGCATACATTACCTAATATACACACATTCACTGTATGCATATGTGTAGAATGTGTAAAAGAGAGTGTTGTGAATTAACCTCTTTTAATACGCGGGAAACTAAGTAATAAGGCATAACTTGGTTTATATAATAATTATAAACATGGAGCCCTAACGCTCTAGGGATTGATGGTTCTCTTGTTATCGCCGTAAGGTCTTGACTTATGCAATTGTCATTCAGCCCTCACTATAGGGTAATGCTATATATGTCAAGGAAACCCTCTTCCCCTTTGCCAGGTCTGTCGGTTCTCTCTAGCCCTACTCAATTCTGATCAGTATGTTTACCACATATGTTCCTGGTCTGTTCTGCCTGACTACTTTATTCGTCAATATAATTACCTTCCTACCATCCTTTCGATTAGATGCGCGTTTCGCTACACATACACATATCACCTAGCCATCATCCCCACATGCCAGACCTTTATATTGATGCCATCTTTGTGACGTATTTATTATAGATACAACTTATTACAGCTACTACATGTATAAGAAATTAATGAACTATCTAATCCAGCTGTTATAATATAATTCATTATTTAGTGGTGGTTGTACAAGAAATTGGGGTCCCAAATGCAGGCCAATTACTTTTCAGTATCATTAACTCGCTTAGTACGGTATGTTAAGGAAAGATTTCCTGCTATCTTCTCTAATGCTTAAGCTACCTTTTATATAATTATATGTTTGTAATTATATAATATATAATATCATAATTATAATATATATAATATATATAATAATAATATATATATTATTTTTTTAAAGTCTATACTAAATATATAATATATATATTATAATATAAATGATATATATATATATATCTATATAATATATTTATTTGATAATATATATAATATATAAAATATTAAGTTATATATATAATCATATATTAATCCATTAAGTTCACACTTAAAAATTTAACACATAACTTGTCTCCAGACATGTATCATATATAAATTCTTTCATAAAATAAAATGTCGTGACGAAATAAAAAAGGGTACTCACGACATTTCTTACAGTACTCTTCTCTCTCTCTCTCTCTTTCATACTACTCTCTCTCTCTTACTTCCTCTATCTCTTTCTCTTCTCTCTCATCTCTCTCCTCGTCTCCTCAACATAAGGTCATTATCTCTCTATCTCTCTCTCTTGCATGCATTTCTGTATGTAGTGAAATTACTATTTATTATTAAGCTCTCATAATATTTATTATTATTTATTTTTTAATTGCTAACTCATATATTAATTATGAGGTTAGAGATCTTGCATATTATTATACGTTTGAAACATTTTCATCTTATATATAAATTAATAATGAGTCTCAAAATTATAACTACTACAAGCTACTAACATTTACTCTACTAATAAATAAATATGTATTTTTTAAATTATTTAATATATATTTACTCAAAAAATTATGAGTTTTAATATAGGAATACCAATTAAAATATAATATTCACTACAAATTTTTATAAAAAATATATATAAATTAACTTAATCACTAATACTCTAATATACACACGAGTTTATCTAATTGCATTATATGAGATTGAATTTATATAAGATAATCAACAATATTCTATTTGAGAAAATGAATAATATATCTAAACATGAAAAAGTAGGTCTACTATACTCATATGTTGTCTCTAGATACTCACAATATTATATTATATAATAACAATTCTATTTTCGTCTGTTATCGTTTTATTAATTTATTAAACATATGCTTGATCATATAGCAATTAGGTTTAAGCGTTGCTTGCGCTTACATGTAACGATCGGCATATAAAAAGATAAATGATTAATAATAATAATAATAATTTATATATAATATAATAAATATAAAATAATATATAAATTAATAATTATAATTAAATAATAATGGTTTATTTATCTAGTTAAAGGTAACCGTTTTTTATATAAAAGGCTACCTATAGTAACTGTAAAGAAATGGCTTATTGTAAATAATATTACTAGAAGTTTGATAATAGACAGTAGTACCACAATTATTCAAAGTTACAAATAGTGTTTTGAGTTGATATAAGTAATTTGTAAATCAACCAATCACATCTAAGGTTCGGAGATTTCGGAGGATAGAACCCCTTTCACCCCCCGCCACCGAACCACCAACACCGTAGATGTATAGAATCACTTTACTGCCAATGACATTTAATGTATACTCAAAAATTAATAATATACCTCACTAATTTATAGTACATATTAATAATTATTGATTTATTATTATTATTTAATATATTATTATTATTATATATTTAATTAGTATAAGTAGGATTAGTAGTAATAGTAGATAAGTTTAGTTTACAAAAGTAGATACTTATAAGTATTTAGTCACAGAAACAACAACTATACTTCATCATTGAGCTATCTTAATATAGTTAGTTATTTGTCTCATATTGTAGAAACACAAACTTATTTACAGTTCCTATATCTTGAAGAATATCTGTTAATACATACTCTACTACGATTGCCAGTGAGCTCAATTTCACAATAAATTAAATGAATACTAACACTAACTACATAAATACTCTAAATATGAATGATATATACTTTAATAACACTCACACTAATAGATCACACGATAACGAGAATGAATTAATAATTAATAAATTGTAACTACTTATCCATACTAAATAATATTCAGTGAAGTGAATATGAGTGTAGTAGACTTAATAAGTGGACATCACTCACTACCTTTAATGTATATAGATAATTAATAATAATTAAGAATGTGAAATCTAGATACATATAACTATGAGCAGAAAAACTCAGTCAGGCGTCTAGCGTAGTCAAGATAAGGATAACCTCAGGAGCCTCACGTGATTAGTAAGCCGGTGAAAATAGCCCTCACTAGTGAGTGAAGCTATCACGAGCCGGAGATACTTGAGTTTTAGCTATATTATGAGATACGAGCCCATAAATCTTAGTCCGTAATATATGTAAATAATAAAAAATATTATATAATATATAACTAATTAATTATCTATACTATAATTTTATATGCTTTATATATATACGTATACTAATTATGTGCATAATATCATACCGATTTTTATGAATAGGTAGTTGTAATATAGTTTCTATATAGGTGATGAGAGTTATACTGATATAGTAACCCAGGTAGTATAAGTTTATCCTCACAGGAAGTGAAAATAATATACATATAATGATTGTGTGCTTCAAGAGATTGTGACTGCTTTTTCGTCGAGGTCATAGTAACACTATCAGAAAGAATTTTGCTATAGCAAGGAATAGGGTGAGATAGGTTCGACCGGATAGGAAACCTGTTACTCTTCTCTACTAATTGCGAGTTGGTGAAATTACTTTTGCATAACCAATGCGTTGGATTCTTTAGTGTACGATACTCCGAAGAAAACCACATCTCTGCGATGTAGCTACATTGAAGTTAACTGGAGTAGTTGTGTAATAGTTTTACACATTTAACACACTCCTATGTATGAGGAAGACGATGCTTGTTTCTGATAGTTTGGCGTAAGAATAATATATATGACTCTGAGGTCTGATGGTAATATAACGAGTAATAAACTCTGATCAGTCTCACTCTCACAGAGATAGTTACTTTATACATCACGCCTATCGAAATCATCGATTCATATATAGTCTCAAGATGTGTCTCTGGGACTAGACATGAGAAGATAGCAACACTAGATATATTAGAGTACAAATCTTATCTCGTTACAGTGGCGAAAAGACCTGTCCTGCGCAGTTGTTATATAAGTATACTTTTTCTTAATACACATTTCGGATACCCACCGGAATCAAAAAATATCTATAATTTATTCAAATAATATGGCTGCGAAACTAGCACCAAGTATACACATATACCTGGAACAATGAGGATAATATATTTTAATGATGCACCACTCACAAGTGACCTACGAAGTTATTAACTTAGATCTCCTCTTCCTACTCCACGTGAGTACTTTCACAGCCAACATAATTGCTCAAAATCAACAAGTACGCCGACCAGCGTATAAAATGATTAGCTATGTGATAAGTTAGAATATACACACTAGATCCATAACTTAGTCACATAGATGGTAATAATAGATAAGTTTATGATATCATACCATACAAATCTAATAACCACATTATTCATATCTGAGGTTAGAGTATAAATACTTTATGTTAATACATTCAGTGATGATTACGAGTTCAGCACACTCTGTTTATCCTCGATATAACATATGGGTTCTACCATAAATTATGAAATCGATACCATCTTTTCCTACACCAACTCCTCTCTTCTACAATATATAATTGATCCCTGATCTTCTGGTAGACACTACATGGACCAACTCTATGATATCGTCGTCAATTTATATGGTTTCTCTTATGTTCTCGTACTCTTAAAGCTAGAATCTCAATAATCATATATAAAAAGGCGTGGAGGAGGCCGTGACTAAACGAAATATTTATTCTAATATTTTCTATTTAATATGAATTATATATTTTAACTATATCTAAGTAAACATAATTTAATACTTGACATAAATTAAAGTGAGTAACATGCCGTATTATCAAAACAATATATAAATCATAAACTTTAACAAGGACCAACTATTATTACATTATTATTATTAGTGTAGTAATAAGAATATTTATATATAAAATATTATATATTTAATTGCGTCTCCACAGTTTTTCTTTATAGTAAGTATATTAAATATTACCTTATCTTATATATAACATAGTGAGTGTTAAAATATTTACTCAACTATATATATGTGAATCATTTTGAGAGAGCAGCTACTTGAGTAGGCTACCCTATTTAATGTTTAGGAATAGACAATATCCATAGGAGTATTAATATTAGGAAGCTCACTCATACTCATCACTCATATAAATATGATCCATGACAATTATGATGCGTATAATAATAAATACTAAAAAATACTAAATACTAATAACAATACCAAATAATAAACTTTATATCAGACAGTACAGTTACAAGATACATCATTATTTTTCATAATTAATAATATCACTATGTACTCTAGAATAATAGACTCATCATCTCATGCAATAGTCACGTGTACATATGTACTGTAGAGAAGCACCGGTGTAATGAGCGTCTGTGCAGAAGTGACATTTCTTATAACTATAATTACTAGAGACTATGCATATATAGACAGTAAACAAGTCATATGTAGAATATATCTATTTATACATATGAGTGATACGATCAACAGAATGTAGAAATTGTATTGTAGTGTTAGTTTATTAATATTAGTGGTTATATAACAAATTTATTCTTTGACTTCTTATATATCATTATTAATTTATTATAAATAGATATATTATAATATATAATTATACATATATAATTATATACTATTATATATATATATATATATAATTATATATATATGAGTATTATATCATATTATATATATATACTATATATATAATATATATTTACATAATTAGTATATATCAGTTATATGTCTTAATATAAATGAGCTATATATAATGGATTAATGTCTACATACGCGCGCGATTTTTGCTGTCACACAGTGAGTGTAGATAGATTATCGATTTGCATGGACTGCCGGAACACAATTTTTATTTTAATTAAGTACAAAATATAAACTGATTGTAATACGAGAGTGTTAAATGTGAGCCTCTCGACCCGATGTGAAGAGAGTATTTTAAATAATCAAAATCAAGATCGATCATATCTTGGTAATACTGATCTGCTTAATTCTGTAACATTTACCTAACACTAGCTGCACTCATGGTAACTAACGATTGTATTAAATTTATACTTCCTTAAGTGTAATTTTAATATACTTAATGTAAAAAACCATCCTATCTGTCTGCAATTAACCATCCGTATGTCTTAGACAAATTATTTAAGTCTCTGAGAAACTTTAATTTATGTAATATTATTTTACGTAGTCTCGTGATATAACTTAGTCACATCAGATATATATACTAGGCACATAGTGCCTTATACTATTAAACTAGTCTTATATATATACTCGTTTCTGTTTTGATAATTATGCAGATTCTAAGTGGTGATCTTTTACTCGTTTGTTGTGAAGAGTTATTATATAAGATATATTATTTCTCAGAGAGTGTTCTATTATTGTTTTTTCGATATTATGAGTGTGTGTCTTAGTTTTTGTTTTCCTCCATATGAATCTATATAAAAAATATATATAAATGATATTTTGCTATTTGTATAATAGATATATAATATAATTCTTATAACAAATATTTTATTTATATATAATATGTATGTTATTCAAACGACTCTCCTGTGTTAGTGTTAATGTAATAAAAGCAGATGTAGTAATGTAATTAATAATTATAATAATATAAAAAACTTTTAAAATAGCTCTATATATTATATATAATATAGAATATAATTATTCGATTGATACTGTGTATAAGCTGGTGATTAATTTTAGTCGATGTAGATGTGTTAGAGAACATTAATAAAAAGTATTTAATTATCAATAATAATTTTAAAAAACGCTTTACTCTTATACTCACGCTTATCAGTAGAGAATATAGGAATACATTTTTTATTAGTAATGCTTTATATTAAAATATATTATATATATGATAAATATAAAATATATATATAAATATAATAAATAATATATATTTTTTTTGTTATAGAGTAATAAGGAGAGAGTGATGATTGTGATTTTTCTTGCCTAATATAGTATCTCTATGGAGGTGCTTATGAATAATAGAGAGCTTTTTTTTTTAACTAAAGTGATAATACTCAAGCGACAAAGGTATACGGCACCGATGGCAGGAGTCAGTATGGTATGGGGCTCTCGCTCGTTTCCAGGTGGGTAAACTTGAGCTCAGTATGTAGGGTGTTATGTAATTTAGGTGTACTCGTTTCCCCCCTCCGGGAGGGTCCTCGGTGACCCCGTCTCTTTGGTGAATTTGTGTTTGCGTTGTCGCGGGGTTCCTACCGTACCTCTCACTCCCTTACTGAAGACAGGAAAGCTTGGATTAGTAGGTGTTGAAGGAAAATGATCACCTGTTACACCCAGACTAGCCCCGGTGTGATAAGATCTCTCGCGTGTGCGTCGCTCACGTGCTCTCGAGTGCTACGCACCTAGAGTGTGTACTCTAACCTAGCGCGTGTAGTGTTTGTTTAATTGATTTTTTGGTATTATTTTTTTTATTATTTTTTGTTTATATTTATGTATCTCTCTTTTGTGTATATGTGTGTTCCGAATTAAAAGACTATGTCGCCTCGGGTTGTATAGTATGAGCGTGAGGATGCTATATTTGAGTAGTGTGTGTTAAGACATATATATGTGAGTTATAGTTTAATGTGATTGGAGTTATGCCAATGATATATAGTAATATAGTATATTATAATGAGAATAATAGTATAGGTTGAAAGAAAGATATACTTTAGGATGAAGCTATAATGAGATAATGAGTAGCTGACCTAATAAGTATATAAGCTACTTAATAGAAACTCCAAATATTGTTGATATTATGCTAGTATATTACATCTATTGCAATGTAAATTAATATATATATATATACTTAACTATATATATATATATATATATAAATTTTCAAATTATTTATGTAAATAAAAAATACCTATATTTTTAGGAGTATCGAGTTATCTCACGGTCTAATATATACCTAATCTTATGATTCCTCTTGGAAAAATCCTTCGTAATCCTTCCTTCATCTTCCTATCTGGTAAGCACTTCAGTGAGTTATATTTTGAGATTCTATATGTGAGTTGTTATGGTGGAAAATATGTCTCTTCCATTGGTGTATTTTCTTCACGCAGTGAGGACTTCTCCACGATTAGAGTACTTGGAGTATAACCCTCTCTCAAAAAAATCGGATAAATTCGTCCGAATAAGTTCTAATGTATATATCACACTCAAATAGCACATCACTTGTTGGCTCTTATATATATTTGTTGTATTCCGACAAACTATCGCGCGCATAAGAGTTCTGGCTCTCAGCTTTGTTCCTTAGCGAACTCTAAATGAAAGCTCGCACACACTCATGGCTCAGCCGGTGTCTCTACACGCACACACTCTCTCTCTTGCCGTCCCAGGCTACACATATATTCACTACTCTCTAGAGCTCTCTTATCAGAGTGTATCCACTAAATCGTTCACTTATTACTCTCTCCCAATCGTATCTTGAATGATTGAGCCTAAGCATATTTTATGATATCTACTTCCCAATTACTCTTCCTAAGCTAAAAAATCATTAATCAGTGTGTTAATTGGGATAACACGCCCAGTTCACACCACTCCACGTGTGCAAAGGTGTGCAGGGCATGTAATAAATATCTCAATATGTTGTCCACACAGGGTCGACGGATCAAATCATAATTGGTAAGGGGTGCCTAAACAAGTACATTCGAGGCGGATTAACTCGATGTTAAATCGAGGAGACTCACGATAATCGATGAAGAGCTTTTAAAACATTATATTCATATGATACTGGTCTGATACTTTAGTAGTTTTGGTGGAGCTAAGCTCAATATATCTATCGAAAAAGAGTATCGATATTGTAACGATTAATTTCTTGTCTCCTATCAAAACCGAACAAGAAACCTATATATTATATATTAATATATATATATATAGTATATAATATAAATTATATATTATATATATATATTTATAATATATATAATATTATATAAATATATATTATATATATATTATGTATGATATTGTATTATATATTAATATATATATAATATATATAATATATATTATATATATATATATAATATATATATATATATAATATTTAAGGCGGCTACACTAAAATATTATAGGTGTATTGCCAACTTCATAATGAAATACTTTCTAAGATGAATAGTCAAATACCGTTATATATACCGTAATTGTGTGAACTGGCGTTTTTTTTTTGAAAATGTTCGTTATTTACTGAACTGATTTTGCCTACTAGCGAAATATTATTCTAGATATACTTGTTGTAATTAGAATACAACAATAAGTGAGTGAATGATTTTGAAATTCGCCTGAAAAAGTTCCCCGAAACACAGGAATATGCGTAAGCGTTTTCTGTTATGCCGAAATATTAGACTGGAACATTCGTTTAATTATCAATTATTAACATATAAGAGATCTACATATATTTTATTTTTATATCGGATAAGTCTTGATAATTTGATTTATTTCATACTTGAAAGGCTTAGGTGAAATCTTCTCTTATTCCTACTTGTTCTTTTGCGTGAATTTAAATAAACGTGAGCCGTTAACTCATAATTTTATAATAGTTAATAGAGTTACATTATGTGTAATCACTCACCGAAATGATTCATTCAAAAAGAATCGTTCGTCGATGAAATTAACTCCTTTACTTTATTAACTATATATATTAATATATATGTGAGCACTAGAGCTCTCTTACTATTATCCTCTCTTTTCTCTCTTCATTCAAATATACTTTTTTAATTATTTAATATATGAGTATAGCTATCTAAAGAATTAAGAATTCGCGTGTGTGGTTAGTATTTTATTAATAAATTGTATTTCGCATCAGAATGAATTTCTTGCGGATGAAATTAATCCGTTTCCAATTCTCTAACCTTAGATATTAAATTGTATATGAAATATGATCGATGATACAAAAGAGTAGGATTAAAATATATTATATTGACACATTATAATATAATTATAATATATGAAAAACTCGGATCTCATATCACATTGCACACACCTATATCACATGTAAATAGCTACGAGCTCTCGCACACACAGAATATGGTGCAATAACAATATATTTAGAAATCTCAAATTGAAATAAATATTTATACAACGATAAGAAAAATCTAATAGAGAAATCCACAATAACTCACAGAAAATGACATTATTGTTTAGACATGAGAGAATGTATGAAGTAATGAGATGAGATTAGAAGAGGGACCTATAGAGAGCGCGACTTTTATGACGTTCTGCGTTATAATAAATAGACTTTCTATGAAAATTTTGCTATTATTCTATATGGCACACTAGGGGGCTCGGAAGCCGGACACGGAGGAACATAGGGCGGACGTTTTTCCATACCCTGAGATAGGAGGAGAGGGGCGTGGGAGAGAACCCCGCACACCGCGCACAGACCGACAAGAATACGCAAGAGCGGGGGTCCGGAGGACCCTCCCCGGAAGGGGAATTAGTCCTACCCGTAGTTCCCCGGAAGGCCGAGAGGACCCCGACTCTCCTGCCATCGGTGCGCTATACCCTTGGGGTATTCTGTTAAGTAAAAAAAAAAAAAAGCAAAATTTAAAGAAAAGGTCTATTTAGTTTAACGAGTAACGTATAAAGGTCTCTAAATAGGCTCTCTACATCATTATTACTATTTAATTATTAACAATAAATTTTTTATTTTTTTTCATTATCTTATGTGACACAGGATTTACCAGGATTCCAAAAATGTACTTCTTTTCGCTGTAGCTATATTCAAATAAATAAGAGTATATAAAATTTTATTGTATTTATGTTTTTTTTTTTTTTTTTACATTTCCAGGGCAAACTGTTGGACCAGCATTCCAGCAAGTGTATTCCGTTTTACTGTAGCAATTAATAGTTTTTTAGATACATATGACGGCTATAACAGACGCTGACCCTAATATATATATATATATATATATATATATATATATATATATATAATATATATATATATAGTATAATATAATTATATATATATTATATTATTAGTAATATATATAATATATATATATATATATATATATATATATATTATATATATATAATATATAAACTATATATATATATATATATATAACAGTTGGACTCAGGAGCTAAAATCAATAATTAATGTATACGTTATTTTAATAATTTTAGGGTAAGTACATTTAAATTTTTGGGGTAACCTAACCTAACAACTTAACCTAAATTAACCACCTAATATTAACGGAGTCAACTGCTTTTAAAATGTCCATATATATAGTATTTATATAATATATATATATATATATATAATTATATATATATTATATTATATATATATATAATATATATATTATATATATATAATATATATATATATATATAATATATATTATATATATCAATATATATTATATATATATAATATATAACTTGAAATTTATTTGAGAGGTAGAGAGACAGAGACTTCGAGGAGAGAGAGAGATCGATTAGGATCGACGAGAGGAGTAGAGGCTTGAGAATGGCACGATCTTTGCCGAAGGAAGAGAGACTGAGGAGACGGGAGATGATAGGATGAGGGAGAGTTAGAGAGGGATAGAGAGAGATGAGATGATGAGACGATGAGGAAAATCGAGATTGCAGGATGAGGGAGATGTGGATGCGAGAAGAACGGAGCGAGATGGCAGAGGTGACGCGAGGAGGAGAGGGAGAGAGAGGAAGAGAGAGAGAGCAGAGAGGAGAGAGGAGACGATGGAGAGAGAGAGAAGAGCGAGAGAGAGAGAGAGCAGAGAGAGAGAGAGAGAGAGGAGAGAGAGAGAGAGAGATGAGACCAGAGGAGAGAGAGAGAGTATGACGAGAGAGAGAATTTATAGTTCGACCAAGCCACTCTGGTGTAATGAGAGTTTGGATGGCTCCAGTTACGCTTTAAATTTTAAAAGGCGTTCTCTCTCTAATTCGCTCGCTCACTCCACTTCCCACATAGCTGACTAATGATCTCAATAGTTCGTCTTCTGGGGTCGCATTCTCTCATCTCTCTCTTTCGTCTGCTCTCTCTCTCC
>JABUQX010105179.1:22500-35444 GCA_015478945.1 Trachelipus rathkii | reverse complement strand
TCCAACGTACTACCAATGTAATTTTCGTGCACTGTCATTCTATTGAAACGCTTAGCTCCGAAAATCTGACCCCATATCTTGGACTCGTTCGCAGGTGCTGGCCTGGGTGTGGGTTCTTATCATACCGACAATATGCGAAGGTCAGGAGGATTGCCTCTTGTTCTGAATTCTTAGTTGCTTATTGGATCTTTCTTCGTTTCACCGCCAATCCATTTCTATTTCATCTGAGTTCTTCCGTTTTCAAAATTACTGCACCAAGAATATTCTTTAGTATACTCCATACCCTACTATATATTACTATTATATATATATATAATATATTATATATAATACTATAGTATATAATATATATATATATAAGAATAATTATAATATAATATATACTATATTAAATATATACTATTATATATATTTAGATATATATATATATATATATAGTTAGTATCTATATACATAAATTATATATATATATATATATATACTATGATTATATAATATATATATATAAATTATATATATATATATATATAAATATATATATTATATATATAATAATAAATATATACTTAAACTATATATAAAAATATATATGATATTATATATATAATATATATAACTACTATATATATATATATATATATATAAGTATATATATATGTTTCTTATTGTAAATCTCTGCCACCACTACGGTCATAGGCTAAAAATTTTACTAACATTCAAAGATGCTAACAGAAAAAATTAAAGTATAGCAAACTATGTGGAAAGCCACTAATTTCTGTTGTAATGAAAAATAGTTTTTTTTAAAATGAAGCTAACCTCATACAATGGCGGCTCGTCTTTATGGGCTATTGGGCTGCACCCATGTATATTAAGGATCGGAGCATCGCGAGTTAAAAAAAGCCACCGAACTTTATTGGAAAGGTGAAATATCGATCCATCAATTAGAACAAATAGGTCAAAAATTAGTAAAGAATTAGAAAAAATAACAAAGGAATCCTTTTTCCAACTGCAAAATGGTTGGATACCATATTTATTTGAAGTGATTTACGAAACAACAAATTGCCCAAAATTTTGCCGCCCTAAAATAAGCCAATTTGATAATAGTTCTTAAAAATAAGACAAAATAGCAACATACACAAATAAAGAATTCAAAATCCTATAGTACTTAAATTAATTACATGTTGCCAGTTGGCTTCTATATTTCATAGCCAACTGGTAAGTTTTTTCATATACAATTAAGTTCAATTTTACAGAGTCCTAGATTTGTCCATTAATGTCCTTCTTTACTTGAGTATAAGAAGTCAGAGACACTAAAGTCAGTTTATTCGCATTTTACGGGGGAGAGCTTGTGTGTTTATTTTTTTTGTGCGAGAAAAAACATAGTGAAAATATGCCGAAAAAATTACCGTGATAATATATATATATATATATATATATATATATGCTTATTTTTAAAATTATATATAAAGGATTTAAAATATAATAAAGTTTATATATATACAGCATATGATACTATATATAATATAATTATATATATATAATATACTATATATATAATTATATATATATAATATATATATACTATAGAGAGAAGAGAGATGAGAGAGGAGAGAAGAGAGAGAGAGACCAAATCCTAGATAAGCAGGCAATGACGTTTTTCGTATTTGTTTCTAAATTTGACACCTCTACAATTACAATCTATTTGTTATAGGCCTTTGCTTACCGACATGGTCGAATCTATGCAAGAGTATTACAAATAAAAAAGTCCTATAATTATATAAAGCAAACATTTCACACATTAAATTATAAAAAAATTAAGTAATATGGTCCGTTTGAGGATAATCCTATCAGATATTGATATTTTAGAAAAGATAAATGATATAATGAATTTCCATCTAAGAGAGTTATCAAAGTCCTTTTAATTGCAGAATGTGTTCGGACATCCATGCAATCGATATTAAAAAAAAAAAATATGTAATATATATATTGCTATTACACATAAAATAAAAAAATTATTTACTAGAATGTCCCCTATATAACTATATATATACTATAGTATATATATATATATATATACAATATATATTATATAATATCATATATTAGATATATTATATATATATATATATAAACTACCTATAGATATAATATATTATATATATATTATATATACTTATCAGCCCCTCATCCAATGTTTACACGAGAAGCCAACCTCATATGGACAAGTAAGATCAGGTGTTACAAAATTCCTCTTAAGAAGTAAATACACAAAAATTTTAAATTATAATATGAATAAAACGTTACGTACCAAGGAACATCCTGAATATCCATGATCTGATGAAATTGAAAAATAACCTTACACTGACGAGTTTGAATTATAGAGTGGCGTCACGGATTGATAATTTTCAATGCTAGCTTTGAACCTTAAACATGCTTAATACAAGAATTGAGAATCCGTAAGCGGAAGCTTCAAATTTGCTTGGCTACGCCCAATTTTCACACCCTCAAAAATGGACATAAAATTCGAATCTATCAAGCGGATTTGACCCTAAAAACACAAACTTATGCTTTATTTCGACCTCTAAAACGTTGTTTTCCAGTGTTTTTCTGTGTCTGTAGTCATTCTTTCAAAATGTTCAATTTTCAAAACCCATGTTTTTGACAGTTTTCGAAACTCCTCCTACACTATTGTACTTCGAAATGACTTCAAACCTGAAATATGCATAGATGGTCCATTACCTACAAGAAAAGTCGCATAAAAGTTTTTCGATTTTTTTGGTTTTGTGCTCAGCGTTGTTCAATTTCCAAACCCATTTTTTTTGATTTGAAATAATTTTTTTTTGCCTGTTCGGGCGAATGGATGAAATTTTCAGGGAATATGTAGTCGGGCCAGAGGCACATTTTTACTAGATAATTCTTGTATTATGCCATAGTTTTGATTTGTTCTTGGAACAAATTTTCAAAAAAAAAAATGGGGGGAAATTTATTTTCTTTTGAGTATCAAAAAAATTTATCTAAGTAAAAAAGGTGTATCTCGCCCGACTATTAATTTGAAATTTGGAAATTTGATGTTGATCAGATAAGTAGAAAAAAAAATAATATTTCACTTTTTGAACGATTAAATTTTTGAAAGGGTGAAATATTAATATATATATATATATATATATATATATATATGATACATATTATGTATATATATATAATATAATATATATTATATTAAAGTATATATATATATATATATAATATAAATATATATAATATCTTATATATTATATATATATACTACTATATATATATATTATATATATATATATATATATAACTATATATATATATATCATATATAATATAATATATATATATTTCTACTATCCCGATCAATATCAAATTTTCAGGACTTGTATAGTAGGGCGAGATAATTGTTTTGTATACTCAAAAGAAATTTTTTAAAAAATTTCCCAAAATTTTTTTTTGAAAATTTGGTTCAAGAACAAATCCGAAAAATAACTGCATATACAAAGAAATTATCTAAAGATAAAAATGTTGACCTCTCCCCCGAACTACATTATTCCCTGAAATCATCCACTTTCGCTACTGAAGAGAAAAAAAATTATCGCAATTTTCATTTCAAAATCAAAAAAAGTTGGATTCAAAATTCGGACAATCTACTGTAATAAAACCTCAAAAAATCAAAAAAAAATTATATGTGGACTTTTGTAGAATGGCTACCCTTCTATGCATATTTCAAGTTTAAATCATTTCCGAAGAAATAGCTTAGGAGAGTTTGGAAAAAATGCTCAAAACATGGGCCTGTTTTGAAAACATGAAAATTTTGAAAGACATGACTACAAGACACAGAAAAAACACCTGAAAACAACACGTTTCAGAGGACCAAAAAAAGCCTACAGTTATGGTTATTAGGGATCAAAAACTCGGCTGATAAATTCCCGAATTTTCATAGTCCATTTTTAGGGTAAATATTGGGCCAAAATATTGGATCCTCCCCTGAAACACAAAAATCTAGAATTTATATACATATCAACATTAAAAAAACATAGATGGAATAACAAACACAGCTCTTATCAACAAATTAAAAAAGCAAATAAAATGAGTGAGAAGACCTCTTATCGGCAAGAGAAATGTCGAGAAAAATGACGATTGCAACTTAGCCTTTCGCCAATATACTCGTGCTTTATATTAATTTATTATATATATACATACATATATAGTAATAATTAATATAAATACTATATATTATAATATATTATAATATATATATAATATACGTATAATATATATAAATATTATATATATACTATATATATATATAAATATACTTTATTAAAATAAAGAACATATATCATCGAAAAATTTACAGAGCCTCACCCCAAAGGGACGTGTTATGAAAAAAAATTTGCAGGTAGTACTCCTTATTAAGAGTAAACACGTTCTAGGGGGGGCAAAGCTGCCCCCCCCCGCCCACCCCTGACGAGCAACTGCTATATATATATATATATAAATATATATATAATAATAAAAAATATAGATATATTATATAGTATAGGTTCAGTCAAAATAAATAGATAATATATTTATATATAAAATAATATATATATATAATATATATATATACTAATATAATATTATATATATATATATATACTACATACATATATTAATTATAATTATATATATATATGTAGATTATAATATATAATAATATATATAATATTATATATATATATATATATATATATATACTATATATATATATATATATATATATATATACGCCATAACCATTCTTAAACACTATCACTGTATTAAATTATATACCTATATATATATATATATTATATAATATATACATTAATATATATATATATATAAAATTATAATCTATATAATATATATATATATATATATTATATTAGTATATTATCAACGTTTGTAGTGTCAATATTCATAAGATAGCAAATCAAATATATATATAACTATAACTACTAATAATATTATATATATATATATATATATAGTATATATATATATTATATATTATAATATATATATATATATATATATAGATATATAGTATATATATTTAATATTATAATTATAATAATAATATATATTATATTATAATATACATATAATATATCTATATATATTATATATATATATATTATACTTAATACATAGATATATATATATACCTATATAAATAAATATATAATAGCATTACTACCCTGTTAATAGGGTATATTATACATATATTATCACCATATATTATGAACATCATGATCTGCTCACTACATCTTATTTCATAAAGCAAGATCAATTTTTTTGTTAAATACTGCTACTAGAGTCGACAGGCAATTACAGAGGTTGCCTAGACTAAAAGAAAACGGAATTATTTTTTAGTCAGAGATAACTAGTTTCCACTGTTCGCTAATATTTAAAACAAGAATCTAATTGAAATTTACGTCGGGCTTACATCGATCTCTCGATATGAGGATATAAAATATATACTATAAATATAATATACACGGTACGGAATATATATTTCTATATATATATATATACTATATATATATAAAATATGAAAAGTACACGTGTGTATATAATCATTTATATATATATATATATATATGCTCTCTTTTTAATATTTTTTTGGGTTCACTAGAGGCAAGTAGGCGTTGACCTACTCTTTGATTATTTCCATATTTCTACATTTAATTCTATTACTATATATATGATATATATAATATATATATATATATATATATATATATTATATAATATATAATATACTACTAATATTATTATTATATATATATATATATAATAATATTATTATATATATTTAATATATATCATATATATATAATATTAATATATATATATATATATATATATATAATATATATAATTATATATATATAACCTATAATAAAATAGTGTATATATATTATATATATAATATATATATATGTGTGTGAATTAATCCAGTTTTAATGACGATGAAGGGATTTTATTAAAAAAAAAATATCTAAAGTAACAATAAATTCTAAATAATTGTTGAATTTAATTTTTATTTAATTTTATTTATTTATTTTTTTAATTTTTTTTTTCTTATACGGCCACAGTATTAACTCTTTTCCTACACTACTCTCTACTCATTTTATATATATATATATTATATATATATATAATATATATATATATATATATATATATATATATATATTAGTATATAAATACACCTCACCTATATATATATATAATATTATTTAAATATTATAAACCCTATATATACTATATATATATATACTAATTAAATATATATATATATATAAAAGTGTATAAATAATCCTAATTTTAAATATTTTATTATATATATATATATACATATATATACATATATACTATATAATCATTACATGTAATAAAAAGAAAAATCTTTTTAAATTCGATTTTTATTTTATTAAGTTTTAAGTTTTTATTACTCACATTTGTTTCTAATGTACTGTCTTACTAAATTCTATCAGTATGAATGAGATAAAATTATTTACCATGAAGGAGTATTTCAATTATTAGTCTCATCCTCTCTCTCCTCTCGTCTCTCCTCCTCCTACTATATATTATATATATATATATATTACTATATATAAAACTTTATATATATATATACTATATACTATACATATTATATATATATATCTATAATATATATACTATATATAATATATACATACCCTAAACCAAAGTGTCTTATGACGAGGGCTAATAGAGGTTGAAGGAGTCTGAGAAGAGCAGTAATAGACCCTCAATATAAGGTAAGGAAGATAAGGGGAAACTGTAGGAACTTATATTGAAATTAAGTTTATTGATATGGTATATGCTAGTATTTTAGTTGAAAGATCGTGCCGATTGATGATCTGAGGGGAGCGGACTGTATTGTTGGGGAGAGCAATAGTTGCTATTTAGAAGTGTAAGGATGTGTATGGTCGAAAAAAATGATTGAAAAAATGAGAAAGAAGAATAAATTGTATTTAGGTTTTATGGACTTGCAACAGGCGTATGACAGAATTATTAGGACAAATCCGTGGCAGGTGTATGTGGTGTTTCGTGTTGGTGGTAAGCTTCTGAATGCAATCAAAAGTATGTATGTGCATAGAGAAGTGTGTTGTGAAGAATAAACGGAGTTGATTTGAAGTTAAATGTTAAATACTAAAGTGGAGTGAGGCAGGGATGTATTATGTCTATTTGGCTGTTTAATTTGTAAATGGATAGAGTGATGAAGGAATTATTGGTAGTGGTAATAGGGGAATGTGTTAGATTGATGGAGAATGGAAGTGAAAGGGGAGGGGGCCCGGGAAAAACCCCCCTTTTCTTATTGTACGCCGGTGATTTATTTGTGTTGAATCTGAAGAAAGTTGAAAGAATTGGTAAAACGGTTTGGCAGGGTGTGTAAAGAGGAAGGGTTTGAAAGAAATGTAGATATGTGCAAGGTGATGGTAGTGAGTGAGGAGATCCGCGGTGTGAAATCACTTTGGATGGTGAGCAATTGAAACAAGTATATGAGTTTAAAAAATTAGGCTATATGTTGACTGAAAAGGGAACGCATGGTGTGTAGTAGGAAAGTTGAGAATGGGAGGAAGGTGGCTGATGCAATTAAATCCTTGGTGAAAATAAAGAAACTAAGTCTAGGGTCCTGCATGAGGGTATGTTGTTACCGGTGCTATTGTATAGTAGTGAAACTATGATATGGAATAAGAGGTATTGATCTAAGGTATACAATCTGTTCAGATGGAGAATCAATCTTAGGGGCGTATTAGTTGCGAAAAGAATTGATAAAATGAAGAATGAACGTGTTAAGGAGTTGTGTGGTGTGAAGAAAGGCGTAAATGAGAGAATAAATTATAGTGTATTAAAATGGTTTGGTCATATGGAAAAGATGGATGATAGACGGTTGGTTAAGGGACGTATAGTGGTGACTCGGGAGGAACGCACCAAATCCCGGGAGTGTATTTTACACATATATGTATGACTAAAAAACGCAAGGGTTGTAGTCCGATTTTCATTCGTTTTCGAATTATAGCGTTCTAAAGGTTTATGTTTAAACAACAACGGAAGTAGACTACCATATGGTAAACAACACATACAAAACATCATTTGTCAATGATATACCTGTCAGTTGTGAACTGTTTATGTGAGAACCGTGATATAGGTGACAAACAATGCCGCAAATCTATTCAAATCTGGAATATGCGAATATGATGTTTGCTTATGGTTTTTGCACCGGGAATTATAATGACCTAAGTCGAAGAGAAATCCAACCTTTTACCATCCTCTCAACACCGTTAAGTGAGAACTTGTCGTCGCAGTAAAAAATCCACCCTAGGGCTTCAGAAAACTGCGAAGGACCATTACTGTGATATCTCGTCGATATATGATTCATCCTTTGTACAAGGCCCACAACCATACACCCTCACAAAACCCCGTCATTCACTCCTAATATGCACTATTCTTCTCTTCTCTGCCAAACTCATTCTTTTCCTTCAGACATTTCTTTATTGACTCAATCTAGTTTTTCTTCTGTCTCTCAGCCGGTCGATTCCCAGCACACTCACCACTAGGAACTGACCGGGGCCCCGGCCACGGCCAACTCCGGCCCCGGCCCCGGCCCCGGCCCCGGCCCCGGCCAAAAATCAGGAAAAACCGGGGTTTTCTACCGGGGTTAACTGTAAATTTACACAAAATAATAGAGGGTTAAATCAAACAAAATAAAAAAATATATTTAATTCCATTACTCCTTTGTTATAAATTGATGCAATATATAACAGTACTAAAACTATAATCAATTTTTTTTTGGTATTTACTATGATATCAAATTAAAATTGAGGCCAAATTATAATTTTTCCGAGTTTTTAACATAAAAATATTCGAAATTTTATAAATCAAACGAATTCGGAAAAGGAAATAAATATAATTGTTAAAATAATAATGTATTTATTTTTTTAAAGTAAATATCTTCAAGAAAATAAAATATTTTCCGAAATCTCTTTCAGAAAATTATTTATTTAACTTGAATTATATATATATATATAATAATATATATATATATATATATTATATAAAACCAACATAATATATATATAATATATATATAACTAATAATATGTATAGTATATATATATATAATATATATATAGATATATCTATATTATATATATATATCATATTTATATATATACATATACATATATATATTTATATAACTATATATATATATATAAATAATATATATTATATAATTATTATAATATTATATATATATATATATATATTATACCTAATATATACTATATATATATATACTATATTATATATATATATATATATAATATATATTATATATATATATATTAATACGAACTTATTCTTCTAGAAAATCAATTATTTTCTAAAAATTTCTTCCGAAAATATTTATTTAATTGAATTAATTAAATGTATTCTTTTTTATAATTAAAATTATTAATTAATGAAATTACATTTAATTTTCATCCTAAGTTTTTAAGACTTTCCAGTGTTTTTGACTTACATTTCTAATTTGTAGCTACCCCAGGCCCCGGCAAAATCCCGCCCCGGTCGGTCCCTAATTATATATATGTTGAACCTTTGCATGAAAGACACACGGGAGAGTACCTGCCTAAAAAGTTTGATGGAGTTCTAACAAAATATAATAATAATATAATAATACATATAATAATAATAATAAATAAATATAATGAATAATAATAATTAATAATAATAAAATAATAATAATAATTAAATAATAATAATAATAATAATAATTCACATAACTAATAATAATAATCAAATCATAATCATATCATAATCATAATCATAATCAATAATAATAATAATTATAATAATAAATAATAATAATAATAATAAAATAATATAATAATAATAATAATAAAATAATAATAATAATAATAATAATAAAAATAATAATATATAATAATATTATTATTATTATTATTATGTATTATTACTTAATTCATTATATTTATTATATTCATTATTATTATTATTATTATATATATTATACTTATATTATTATTATTATTATTATTATTTTATTTATTATAAGTTTCACTTTTGGCTTCAAATTACGAATATTTCTTCTAATTTCCATTATAATTTCTTGATACTGATTCTAAAAATAATTTACAAAAGAAAGTATGAGGATATTTTATATTTATTAGTTTCTGACCGGTTTCGCCCGTAAACCTCGGACATCTTCAGAGTTCAATTCGAACAAGATGAAAGAATTACTTTTCAAGATATTTAAGCATTATAATGTTATTAAATTTAATAGCATTCATATATATTTAATTTAGTTACAAAACGCTTAACAACTTTATTGTAATGTCAGGCTTGTGCATGTCTTATTACTCCCTCTATTTTAGTTTTTGGGCTTCACACATGAGGAGTTACAAATTTTAAAATGACTTTGATATATCAGGTATAGAGTATAGTTGTCTTGTTATGCTCGTTGAATAAATGTTCATATGTTTTGCTGGGTTTAATGCGATGCTGGCATGCCCTATCTGTTAATCTATTATTCGTGTAACCAATATAATTCGAAGTCGGGACATGCGAAATGGTACACGATATGGTGATTAATTGAAAGGGATCTTGAAGTAGAGAAGCAGAAGAAAGTTTCTGTTTTGTTGTATAGTGCTTAACTGTGAATTTGTTTAGTTTGTAGATTATGTTGGTTATAAGCCACGTAGGCATTGTTTTTACTTTTTACAAAGTCTTTTGCATTTGAAGTTTTAAATAAAAGCTAATGCTTTTCAGAGATATTGTTCGTATTATCCTGTTTTTTTTTATAGAGTTTGTTGATTGTTTTGTTTATTATCATTTCTGTTAAATTTAAAGGGTGGTTAGAGTTGATCAGGTTCTGTTTAATTCTTTTAACTTCAACGTCAAATGATTCGCAATCGAGCACAATTTATATATGTATTTATATATATGAGTCTTCTAACCAATTAATTCTTATATACTTCTGGGGTAGAGTTGTAATTAAGAATAGCCATTATCAGTTGGTGACATGTATGCTTGTAGTAAAGTTCCAATCATCAATAATTTTGATGTTTTAATATCCAAAAGTTAACATTATTATTTAGAATGTTCAGAAGTGTCTTGAGGCAGAAAGCTTTGTAGCGGTTGAATAAACGTCATGAAGGTCTGTACGATTCCTAAATACTAATTAAGGGTTCATCAAGCGTATGAAAAGACTGGGTTGAATGTATTGTTTTTTTATAAAAATTCATTATTATTATTATTATTATTTTATATATTAATTATTTATATTATTTTTTATATTATTATTATTATTTATTATTATTATTTATTATATTATTTTATCTATGATTCAGTAGTAGCTTAAGTAGTAGTAGTAAGTAGTACCAGTAGTAGTGAGTAGAGTGTATAGTAGTAGTCGTATATAGTAAACAAAGCAACTTGTTAGTTGTTTTCACTGCCCAACCCCGCAAACAGCAAGCCGCAGTTGCTAGAAAAATTTAAGAGCGCAAAAACACCGCCAATGCGGCTTGTTGAAAATTTTAGGAAACCGCAAAAAAAAACCGCAACCGCGGTTATGCAAAATTCAGCTTCGCTCCATCACTAATATAACTACATATATGATATATATATATATATAAATAATATATATACTCATACTATATATATATATATATATAATATATATAATATATTATAAGTATTATATATATATTATATATATATATATATATTAAAATTATATATATATATATAAATAATATATATATATATATATAAGTATATATAAAAATAACTTTTATTATTAAATTTTTTTAAATAATAATAAATTCTAACTATAGCGCCTCTGAATACCTAGATAAACCTGGTATAAACTATATATATATATATATATATATATATATCTATATATATATATATATAGTATATATTGGAGTGCGCTGGAAGTCATGTATATAGGCGGTCGATACGAATCGTTGTACTCTAACAGAGTTATAAGTGGTGTGAGATTGTCAAGAAAAGTTATTGCAAGTAACACCAATTAAATTCTGAAGCATTTTCATAATTAATAATAATATATATCAGTGCGAGAAAACTGAAGAGTTTAGAAGATATTCTTGAGTGTGATCTAACTTTATTTTATAGGGTTTCGTAAGTGTTGAAAATGGAGTCTAATGATACTTCTGACCTGTGTTAAAGTAGTTTATATATATATATAGTATTATAGTATATATATATACTATATATTTATAACTATATATATTATTAAATATATACTATATATTCATAGTATAAACTGCAGACCAAACGCGGTATATATATATATATATATAATATATAATATATATATATATATAATATTTATATACTAATATAATTATATATAATATATATATATATATATAAATATATATATATAGTAATATATATAATATTTATATACTATTATATAATATATTATATGTATATATATATTCATATATATATAATATATACAATTATTATATATATATAGATATATATTTATATATATTTACTATTAGATAATATATATATTATATATTATATATATATATATATATTATATAATATAGTATATAGTATATTAAGTATAGTATATATATATATATATATATCATATATATGTAAATTATATACTATAAATTATATTAATTAATTTATACTATAATATATATTATAATAATACTATTATATATAGTATATAATATATATATATATATATATAGATATTTATATATTATTATTAGTAATATATATATATATTATATATTTACGACTATATACTAATACTATATTATATATAGTCTATATAGTACGAATAT
>JABUQX010105179.1:0-17500 GCA_015478945.1 Trachelipus rathkii | reverse complement strand
CACAATCCTAACAATCTTATACACGAATAGACAGTTCAATATTTAACAAAGTTCAATAAACTTAACAACCTGTGACATAACTCACACTATTGCTACACATACGTAACTATAATTCCACTTTTCCAACATATCTCTAACATAATCATTATTATTTTTTGCACGAACATAGTAACATTTAACAAAAATTATATCACATCTTGTGTAAATTTATCATTACTGACCAACCGATAATACAGCTAACGCGCAAAGATTTCACATCAAAAGCAAATATCTCATAACCTGATGAACATATAATGTATAACATTCAAATCGAACATTACCTATGCCTGAATAAAATCACTAACAATTAGACAAAAGTTCCATACTTAACAACAAGTAAATTAACTACCGTTGCATACAAAAACGTAACCTTTCATACGTTTTCAAACATATTCATCTAACATATCATTTACTATTTCATATTAACACTGTAATATTTGGCATCACCGTACCTAATTATCATTACCCTGATCAACGAATATATGCCAACGTAACAAGTTTTGGCTTAACAAAGCATAACTTTCATAGTCTGAACCAAGAATATAGCATACACCGAAAAACCTAACATACCTTAAACCGATAACAGGCTAACATTAACAAAGTTTCAATACTTAACAACAGTGAATAACTAGCAAAACATATAAGAACGTTGCCTTTTCACATCTTGTTTTTCTTTCTTTGTTTTAAAACTTTTATTTATTTTTAACTTTATTTCTTTAAACTATTTTTGTTTCAAAAAACTTTAGCTATTTGTAAATTTATTTCTGTAAAACATTTTAGTTTTGTTTTTTTTTTAAAAAAACTTTTAATTTTTAACTTCTATTTCTTTAAACTTTTTGTTTTGTTTACTAAAATTTGTTATTCTTTTTATGTTATAACGTAAAAAAATTGTGTTTTTACATTCCCTAAAACGGGTAAATCATGAATCAGTAAATCAAACAAACCCCTACCTCCCCCTTACCCGTCCCAAACCCTGATTCTATTGGAGGGATTGATCTATTAGATCTGTTGGACTCCAGTCATATTCGGAGTATTCATTTCGGAAAACCATGCATAAAAATATGCTTCTTTTATAAATATTACTCGAATATATATTGACATAACAAAGTTTTCACATCAATAAAGCTAACAATAACATAACCTGAAGTAAGAATATAATGTATAACACCAAACCTAACATACCTTTAAACGGGTTAAGCGGGCTTATGGGCCTCAGCCCGAAGGGCTGAGGCCTTACCCTCCTTCGGAGGGGTAAAGCCCGCTTACACCCCTTCAGGGTGATCCCCCCTCGCAGGATTCACACCTTTTAAGGGGCGCATCCCTGGTTTTCTCTCGGAAGGTAATGTGTTGCTTTAGATACTCTTGTTTAATGAAACTGTTTATTCGTAAGTTAAGTACGTTATGTTAAATATTACGTATTGACAATGTGGAAATAACACTGATTTGTTAGAGAAATGATGAGTTTTGTAAGATATCACTATTACTGTTAACTGACGATGATGTGTTAGAAACGTGAACCTAGGTTAAGTTTTGTTGAATAATGTTAGGTTCCCTAGACTATTGCTAATGTCTACGTTTATTCACAGTTCAAATGATGTATTATACTCAAAACGAGTGAACTATTCATGAAGATAGCTTGTCAATTCAATAGTCAAGATGGTGGCTTCTTTGATAGATTGGTCACTTTGTTAAGGGATTTGGTTAGATAATACGGCATTTACCTGTGCTAATCATGTCGAAAGGGTGGAGAACATATCGAAGTATTGATATGATCTGTTAGCTAGTTTACCTTTGATAAGTAGGAATATTCAGGATGTTAGCTGATTATTCATTCAGCTAGGTTTTGTTAGGTTTTGCATTGTAATTATATCCTAGTTTGCTGTGTAAACAATTTAGCTTTATTGTTGCTAAAACTTTGTTGGTTAGGCATATATTCGTAGGTTAGTATATTTAAAGAACAATATCTTTTATGTTATGTTTGTCCAAAATGAGTACATGAAATATGCCTTGAATCATTAGCTCAATAGATCACAGGCGGGTGGGACGGATAGGGGACTGCAGGGCTATGGGTGGTTTGGAATTATTGAGTTACTGAATTTATTGGCTTTAAATTCAGTAAATTATACGTTTTCTGCTGATATTTTACTCAAGAACTGAATTTTTATGTTTGTTAGGATAATTATTGTTATTTTTTGTATATGTTTGGTTTAAAACTTTGTTTATGTTTGCGATTATTCGCTGGGGTTATGATATTTAGACGAAGGGTATGATGAATTTTTTGTTACATGTTACGAACTTGATGTAAAACATTTGTTACGTCAGCATTAAATTCTTTGTCAGTTTGATGATTAGACAGGTTTATGCTAACTTTTTGTTAAATATTACGATGCTAATGTAAAACTAACATTGATATGTCAGAGATATGCTTGAAAAAGTCTGAATAGGGTACCGTTTGGACGAAGTGTTATGGTACTTTACTGCTGTTAATTGCGAAAGTTTGTTAATGTTAGTGGTTTATTCATGCATTTGGTGTGTTGGGTTTGTCATTGTACATTATTTTTCTTAGTTCAGGTTATGTTATGTTAGATTTATTAATGTGGAAACTTTGTTTACGTTAGCATACCTTCACTGCTCTGTATGATAAATAGAACAAGCTTATGATAAATTCTTGCTAAATATTACTGTAGTCAATGTAAAATTAACGTAATGAATGGAGAAATGTTTGGTAAAAGTATGAATAGGTTACGTCTTGTATGCAAGGTCAGTTACTTTACAGTGTTAAGTGTGGAACTTGTTTAATGATTAACAGTTTATTCGGGCTTAAGTTGTGTTAGATTTCTCGTTGTATACATTATTTTTTTAGCTCTGGTGATGCTATGGTAGCTTTATTAATGTGAAAGCAATGTTACGTTAGCATATATTCATTGGTTAGTACCCAAAGAACTTATCTTCTTTAATACTGTTATTGTTGTTGTTGTGTTGTTTGCTGTTGTTGTTGTTGTTTGTTGTGTGTTGTTGTCGAACGAGAATATATACCCTTTTTTGAAACTGATATGGTTCATTCGTACGTCGTATTCTTGTTTACTTCTTCTGATTGGGTGAAAGAAAGAATCTCTTACATTTAGGAATGTTTATACACAATTTTCTTCAGTAGGATAGTTTTTTCGCTGTGTTGATTACGATGACAATTCTTCCCTGCATCTCTACGCTTGTTTTTGATATCTTCATGAGGAGTTTCGTCGTTATTCCCAACGATGTGTCATTTATCTTTAATCGTAAACCGAATGGCGTCTGCTACATTGCTTGTATCCTGCAGAGGTCAAATATAATTAAGTATTGCATCACTATTATGGCAAAAGTTAAAGCGTAAATTCATTTTTTCATGTTAATCTTTATTTTCTGGAAGGAGGCGGAGTCTAAAAAGAAGATAAGTCTAAAAACTTTACTTTATTCGTATTTACTCGTAGGTATTATGAGGTTAGGTATGGTTATGACACATTTTTTTTTGATAAATGTTACTGCGTCAATGTAAAATTAACGTTAATTATCTAGAGATATGCTTTGGAAAAAGTATGAACATGTTACGGTTTTGTATGTAAGTTAGTTACTATTACTGATATTATTATTATTATAACTTTGTTAATGTCAACAGTTTATTAGGGCGTAAGATGGGTTAGCTTTTGTCATTGCACATTATTTTCCTAGTTCATATGATGCTATGTTTACTTTATTAATATGTGGAAACCTTTTTATGTTAGAGTATATTCGTTGAATCAGTATAATTAACCAATGTTGTGAGAAATTTTAGTTAAATGTTACTGTGGTCAGTGTAAAATTAACGTATATGTTAGATTATGCTTTGAAAAGTAAGATTAGAGTTAGTTTTGACACCATGTTAGTTGCTTATTGGTTTTGAGTGTGGAACTTTTGTTATGTTACAGTTTATTTGTGATGTAAGTTGTTGATTAGGTTTGTCTTTTGTAAGCATTATTTTCTTAGTTTCATTTTGTACGCTTATGTTAGCTTTATTGATTGTGGAAACTTTGTTACGTTAGCATACTTTCGCAGCTCTGTATGATAATTAACCAATGTTGTGAGAGATTTTAGTTAAATATTACTGTGTTAGTGTAAAATTAACGTTTAATATGTTTAGAGTTATGCTTGAAAAAGTAAGAATAAGTTACGTTTTGCGTTTACCATGTTAGTTGCTTTATTGTGTTAAGTATGGAACTTTGTTAATGCTTGCAGCTTTTTCCTGCTTAAGATGTGTTATGTTTGTGTCATTGGGCATTATTTTCTTAGTTCAGGTTAGAGCTATGTTAGATTTATTAATTGTGAAACTTTATTATGTTAGCATACTTTTCGCTGGTCTGTATGATATTAACCAATGTTGTCGAGAATTTTAGTTAAATAGCTTACTATGTTAGTTAAGATTAACGTTAATATGTTAGCAATTATTTGCTTGAAAAAGTAAGATTAGGATTACGTTTTGCATACCATGTTAGTTTGCTTTATTTGTTGTTAGTGTGGAACTTTGTTAATGTTGACTGTTATTCCTGCTTTTAAGATGTGTTATGTATTGTCTTTGGCATTATTTATCTTAGTTCAGTTTGATGCTATGTAGCTTATTTAATGTGAAAATTTAATTATGTTATCATTACTTTCGCTGGCTTTGTATGTAATTAACAATGTTGTGATAAAACTTTTGCTAAATGTTACTATGTTCATGCTGTAGAATTAACATTAATATGTTAGAGTTATGCTTGAAAGTAAGATTAGGTTACGTTGTGCATACCATGTTATTACTTCAGTGGTGGTAAGTGTGGAAACTTTGTTATGTAACAGTTTATTTCCTGCTAAGATGTGTTAATGTTTTGTCTTTGGGCAATTATTTTCTTAGTTTAGATGGTATTATGTTAGCTTTATTAATGTTGTTGTTATGTAGACATACTTTCGCTGGTCTGTATGATAATTAAACAATGTGTTGATGTGATAAATTTTTGCATAAATGTTACTATGTTTAGTGTAAGATATTAACGATTAATATGTTAGAGGACGAACCAAAACAAGAATCATAGGTATCGCGTAATGTTTCGAAACGAACCATACAAGAATCATAGGTATTGCGTCATGTTTCGAAAAAAGTGGAGGAGTTTGAACAAATTTCTTCGACTTGTATTTGATAACTCTAGTGAAACAGGAACACATCAGCTTCGTACATGTTCGTTCTGTATGTTGTAGTTACATTTAGTTGATGTTAAGTATAACTTTGTTAATGTAGTCATTTTATTCGATCATAAGCGTATGTTAGGTTTTGTCTCATTGTGCGTGGTATATCTAGTTCAGGATATGATATGTTAGCTTTATTGATGTTGAAACTTTGGTTACGTCAGCATATATTTGTTGGCGAGTATGTTGTGATTAAATTTTTTAAATGTTAAATGTTATATGTTAATGTAAATAATAGTGATTGGTTAGGATCTGTTTGAAAAAAGTGTAGATATAAGAGTACAGGGCTGTAGACATACAGTTACTTTAATAAGAATAATGAACCAAGTATGAGTATTTTTGTTAGTTTTGATGTTATATATATATTCTTGCATCAGGTTATGTTTCTGTTAGCTTTATTGATGTGAAAACTTTGTTATTTACTCTGTTTTTACTGTTTTAGTTTTATGTTAAAAAATGTAAATTTTTTTTACGTTATAAACATTAAAAAGAATAAATTTTTTAGTAAAAAACAAAAAAGTTTCTTAAAGAAATAAAGTTAAAAATTAAAAGTTTTTTTTTAAAAATAAAAAACAAAACTAAAAAGTTTAAAGAAAATAAAATTTAAAAATAGCTAAAAGTTTTTTAAAACAAAAAGTTTTAAAGAATAAGTTAAAATAAATGAAGGTTTTTAAAAACCAAAAAAAGAAAAAAAGATGTGAAAGGGAACGGTCTATATGTTTTGCTAGTTACTTTTACTGTTGTTTAGTATGGAACTTTGTTTATGTTAGTTGTTTATTCGTGTTTAAGCGTATGTTAGGGCTTGATGTTATACATTTATATTCTTACCATCAGGTTATGTTATGGTAGCTTTATTTATGTGAAAACTTTGTTATGGTCAGCATATATTCGAGTGTTAGTATAAAAAGAACATTTTTTATGCTATGTGTTTATCCAAATGATACTCGAAATATGACTGGGGTCAACAGATCAATACCCCAATAGATCAGGGTTGGGAACGGGTAGGGGGAGGTAGGGGGTTGTTTGATTTACTGATTTCAGTGATTTACCGTTTTAGAGTATGTAAAAACACAATTTTTTTTAACGTTATAAACATAAAAAGAAATAAAAATTTTTTAGTAAAACCAAAAGTTTTTAAAAGAAATAAAGTAAAAATTAAAGTTTTTTTAAAAAAAAAAAACAAACTAAAATGACATAATCTCATTTCAAATAGCTAATTTTTTTTGAAAAAAAGTTTTAAAGAAATAAAAGTTAAAAAAGTAAATAAAAGTTTTTAAAACAAAAAGAAAAAAAGATGTGAAAAGCAACGTTCCATATGTTTTGCTAGTTACTTTCCTGTCATTGTATTGAACTTTGTTTAATGTTAGCTGTTTATTCGTGTTTTTAAGGTATGTTATGGTTTTTCGGTGTATGTTATATTCTTGGTTCGGACTATGATATGTTAGCTTTGATAAGGCAAAAACTTTTGTTACGTGGGCATATATTCGTTGATCAGTATTGATATTAGGTCGGTTGATGCAAAAATATACAGTGTGATGTTATACTGAAATAGTAATGATATGGTATGAAGATATGTTTTGAAAACGTATGAATAGCGTTACGTTTTTATGCAACGCGTAGTTACTTATTACTGTTTGTTAAGTATGGAATTGCTGATGTTAGTGATTTTATTCAGGCAATAGTGTATGTTTCGATTTGATGTTAGCTATACATATATTGTTACATTCAGGTTATGATATCATTAGCTTTATTGAATGTGAAATCTTTGCTGCGTAAGCGTATTTAATTATTCTTTGGTCAGTATGATAATTACACAAGATTGTGATACAATTTTTGTTAAATGTTACTATGTTCGTGCAAAAAAATAATAATGATATGATATGTTAGGGATATGTTTGGAAAAGTGTGAATAAGTTACGTATTGTATGCAAATGTTAGTTATGTCACAGTTGTTAAGTATTGAATTTGTTAATGTTGACTGCTTATTTCTGTTTAAGATGTTTAGGATTGTGAGTGTACACTTATATTCGGTAGTTCATATTGATCCTTATGTTGCTTTATAATATGAAACTTTGTTACGGTTAGCATATATTCGTTGGTCAGTAAGATACTTACACAAGGTTGTGATATTTTTGTTAAATGTTTACTATAGTTAAATGTAAAAACATCCAGTCGATATGTTAGAAAAAGATGTAAGTAGGTTACGTTCTCGCCTCAATGTAGTTACTTTACTGTTGTTAAGTATGAAAAGCTTGTTAATGTTAACTGTTTATTCATGTTTAAGAGTGTTAGGTTGTGAATGTGGGACTATGTTCTTAGTTTCAGGTGATGCTATGTTTGCTTTACTATGATATGAAAAACTTTGTACGTTAGCATATATTCAATGATCAGTATAAGATATTTAGACAAGGTTATGATAAAAATTTTGTATAAATATTACTATTGTTATGTAAAATTCAGTGATATGTTTAGAAACAGTGTAAGTAAGTTCAGTTACTGCACTCAATGTTAGATTACTTTTATTGTTGTTACAGTATGGGGATCTTTGTTACGTTAGCAATATCATTGAATCCAGTCATTTGATAATTTAGGACAAGGTTAGATAAAATTTTTGTTAAATTTACATATGCTAATGTATAAAATTCCAGGATTTGGGTTAGGGAGGGGAGGTTAGGTGGTTTTTTGATTTTACTGATTTACATGTTTTAGGGTATGTAAAAAACACAAATTTCTTGTTATAAAATATGAAAAGCGTAATTTTAGTAAAAACAAACTGTTTTTAAAGCATATAAACAAAAATAAATTGAAAGTTCGAAAAGTTTTAAGAAATAAGTTAAAAATTAAAGTTTTTTTTTAAAAAAAAAAATAAAAAGTTTTTAAAGAATTAAGTTAAAAGTTTTTTTACAATAATAAAAGTTTTAAAGAAAAAAAATTAAAATAATAAAAGTTTTTTAAAAAACAAAAAGTTTTAAATAAAAGTTTTTTAAAAACAAAAAGTTTAGGAAATGAAATTAAAAACTAAATAAAAGTTTTTAAGAACAAAAGTTTTAAAGAAATGAATAAAAAAAAAATTTGAAAAAATAAACAATCACAGAGTGCTACTGATTTGTTAATTTTAATAATGAATTTAATTTTCCCCATTTTCAAGTTTTCACGCTTATGTTTTCGATCTGTTAACCGTTACTAAATGTTAGTTACTTTAGTGTTTTTAAATATGGAACTTTGTTATTTTGTATAACAGTTATCTCGAGCGTCACTATCAAAAACAATAAATTATTGTACATATTATTATTCGATAGTTTAATTGATTGCTATGTTTTGCTTTAATTTATTAGCGGGACTTTGGTATTTGATTAGCTGGTTTAATATAATATGATTTAAAGATGTGTTAGATCTGTGTAATTGATTACATTATAATTCATAGTTCAGATGAATGTTTATGTTTGCTTTATTGATATGAAACTTTGTTACCGTTAGCATATTATTCATTGTGATTCAGTATAAATCAGGGATACATCTAAAGTTATGAAATAATGACAATTTTATGATAAATTTATACAAATTTTATATATATTTAATTTTAATGTATTAAAATATTCCATAGGATTGGTATATATAGGTATGAGTGAATGTGGTAAGGGGTGGGTTGCGTTTGATTACCGATATTACAGGTTATTAGGGGTATGGATTAAAACACAAAATTCTTAAGTTATAAATATGAAAAGCTCCACGTTAAAATTTTTTGTAACAAAAAACTAATGTTTATTCTATAAAAAACACATTTTAAGAGATGAAAGTGAATCTTGTTAATATTACAAAATAGTGACATTGAGTCTAATAGGATAATAGATGTGGAGGGGTCGTATAGTCGAGGGATTGTGACGGAGTGCATAAGATCTTAGGAGTCACAGGTTGGGCTCTAGAACGGCTCCATGAAGTGATCAGTAGGCTCCAGAGGGCTTTTAGTAGTGTTATAGTGTATTGATTATTTTATATATAAAAAACGGGGAAATTTTTTTTAAGTTTTTTAAGAAAAAATAAAAATTTCTTTTTTTAATTATTTTTAAATAAAAATTTTTTTTAAAATTTTTTTTAAAAATTTTTACTAAATTTTAAAATTTTTATTTTATTTATAATATATTATTTAAATATTTTTTTTATATTTTGTAATTTTTTTGCTTTTAATTGTTTTTTTTAATTTTTTTTTTTTTTTAATTAATTTTTTTGTTCGTTAGGCACGTTGACTATGAATCCTTAGAATGACTGTATATATATTATATAATACTACAGTTTCGTCGTTCTATGTCTCAATATTATATTTAGTAGTTTGGGCAGAAATCCCATTCTTATGGGGAGTCCTGTTAACACCCTATATTATATTTGAGAATTCATTATAATTCCATTCATTATATCAAGTTATTTATATCTACGACCTCTTTAGATATTAACCTATATAGAGCCACCTCATTAATTATTGTTATTGTTATACGACTGTTAATTTAACTAAGCACCCGCTAAGTGGCTCATCCTAATGCACCGGTGTCACGGAGCCAAATTCAATCAGACTTCTACGTATCAGTATATTTCTAGAAATTCAACTCTGAATCCTTCACCAAATTTCAGCTTCTACATCTAAATATTTATCATGTTATTGAAAGGGGGGTGGGGTCACCCCCCTTTCGAGTGGGGGAGGTATACCCATGGGGATTACGTAACTTCGTAATTACACTTTGAGGTTATACTATCTAATATACCATCTATACCAACTTTATTCCAAATTGTTATGCATTCAATACGATTACGTTCGGAGTCGGAGGCGGGCTGGCTCTCAACGAAACGTCGGCGTCGGAACCGGATGCGAAGGCTCAGCCGGCCACGGGCGGAACGCTGTTAAACTGATACGTTGAGTGTCGATTAAAAAAACTTGAATTCCTTTACATTGGAGATCGTTTTTCAGACTTCAGATCGAATTTTCCTTTGGAAATTAATCTGAACATCTTCGACTGATAAATATAATAATAATGTTGATTATGTGATATAATGCGCACCGCGCTGCAGTAGTTGCGCACGCCGTTCTACGTCTCATTCAGCTTATCGAACACCTGGGTCACTAATTGATTAGCCGTTACGGCTTTACTCAATCTCGGTGATTTTGGAAAGCCAAAAGGGTTATTAATAAACATGGGACTGTGCATTGTTCTACGCTCTCTAGGAGGCAAGCTAACCCTCATTACTTTAAGGGATATATTTATAGTGACCTTAACGTCATCCAAAAACTCGCGTGGGATCTCAGTTTATTTTACACCCAACCAATGACCATTATATACCAAGATATTGAGCAAATATCTATCTATTCCTTACATTAATATCTTAGATTAATTAAATGGGTGGGTATACGTCCCAATATGATTGTTTATATACTAAACATTTATACTACTGATTACGTCGTATAACTTCTACTTAGTTACTAGTGATACATATTTACTTATATATTCTATTTTTAATTTATTTATAAAAATTTTATTTATATAGAGGATACAGTTATTAGTATATTAAGTCCATAAAGTGTCATCTCTCGTGCATTAGTACAGATAGATCGCACTCTCGTAATTAAAGATCACTTGAAATTCTTCCTTAAGTGTCAGGGCAATACCTTTACCACCCAAATGCGTGTTTATAGTATGACAGGTCTGAATCTTCGAATATATATCGTTGCATGTTCTTAATATAAAATCCACTCTAATTATTAAATTTTAATAATAAAATAATGTTTAATAAATAATTAAATTTATAATTAAATTTATATATAATAATATTAATTAATAATTCAATAATAATATTAATATAAGTCGATTATTATTAATAATAAATTTAAATTTAAATATAAAATATATATAATTATAATAATATAATATTTAATTATTATTAATTTATTTATAAAAGAATATATTTAAAAATTATAAAAGATATAATTTATTAATATTATAATTTATTAATATTATTTTAATTATAATATTTTAATTAATAATTAATAAGTTATATGTGACCATAAATATGAGTTGATCTATGTCTATTCTATTAGAACCACATTGATTATTATTATTATCATCATTATTATACAAACTCATCTATTCTCCGGGACGACCGGTTGATTAGCGCGCGGTATGAGGCGATATAATTCTCGAACTCCAAAAATATAAGCTTCTAAATTCTCTTCAGAAACACTTGTTTAAGCGTTTCGAGCAAGCCCCCGTTGTGGTCCGGATTATCATATGTCCGGTTATATTAGCCATTGTTATCTAATGTGAAAATTTAAAGTTGCCCCACCAATAAAATCATTAAAAGTTCAGATTTTAATTAACGAACCATAGTGCTACGTTATTATATTATATATATATTATAAAAGAATTAGTTTTTATAAGTATCAGCATAATTAGTGGTTAGTATATTATTACTAATATATAGCTTTTTACTCATATAACTCATAGTATATATACATATATTAACAATATATAACCTAATATAATATATTCATTAAAACATTAGTAGTACGAATACTTATAGTAAGTTCAAGTGTAGATTTATTTCATAAATGATTACTATATATATATATATATATATCAGAGGCGATCCGTATACTTCGCGCTGTTTCGTGCTTTAGCCACGAGTGGTTGACACACTCTCTCAAAATCGACATCCGAGCGCCACTATCTCACTATGGTGGGGAAGAATGAATTGATGTAAAGTATTGCTAGACAAAAAAGTATTCAAGATCATGGAATATTCCTTGCATAAATACTAAGCATCTAATAATGTTTTCATAAAAACATTCACGCAAATATAGATACGTTCAGCCTCATACGCTCATATAGATGTATAACTATATATCGCGCGACAATCATCTGATAAATGAAATATCACAAATTGCCATACATCCCCAGGTGTTGCCAACAGCTATCACTAAACAACACTTTAATAATAAGCACAAATATTCCGTAGGAAAAGTTTACCTACCTTTATTTACTACTCTTCTCCGTATCTCGATTCTATATACAATATATAAACCACTATACTAGTCCGTATTGTCGACTTCAATTAACAATATCATGTGTATCAAATGGTTGCTTTCATAGTTTCAGCAAAACAGAAGTTAACAAATAGTGTTATGGACAACTTGTACGATCTGCAATTTCTAAGTTTACCGTTCAACGTAACGCGAAAGATAAAATTAATATAAAGCGATACATTGGTCGATCAATCTATGAAGAAAATAGATTTAATAATCGTGTTGCAGCTCCCGCCTCCTTCTGTTCCTCGAGACCGTCTTAGAGGAAACAGGAAGTTTTAAGAAGAAAGGAATTCGAAGACTAATGCAACAACGGTACCTCGCACTCCAGGTATCAACTTCCAGATGTCGAAAGAAACAGGATTCTCCAAGACTTGAGGTCATTCTACAACAAAGTACCGAAAGGATTGCCGGTCCCAAAAGTCTTCTCTGCTATTAACTCGGTGGATGTAAGATCAATACGACAGCTTTTCTAGAAGTCACTCTCGAGAAATGCTTTCCTGACCACTATCACATCCAACAAGTGCAGGCAAGGTTTAAAATAGCAACAGATTTAATCCTGCAAGCGCTTACGTTTCATAATGCTTGTTCTGCTGATCGGATCAACCCTGTGCACCAGGACAATTTCGCCACGTATTACAATCTTCACCATTCCTAGCCAGAAACTACTTGCTTTTCACGCACTGTAGAGTTCCATTCTTTTTCTCCCACCGACGAACAGCCAATGCCATAATACGTACCCTTCTTTAACAATCCCCAGTGGGCTGTTATGCGAATCCCCATCATGAGCATAATATAAGGTTGTTAAGCTCTCGCAAGTCTACACCAGATTTTATTCAATCTCGGAAATTTGTACAAATGGGTAGGAATATATGATTGGCGACAAATTTAGTGTACGTGTCACTATTGTTACATATTTCTCTTACTTATCCACGTGACTGGAGACGCTTTATCGCCAATTTATCGTTTAGAATATACAATGAACTTAGAGTACCGAACTATTAAGGAACAGAAAACACGTGGAAAGCATAAAGAAATTAATATCAATGGATCTAGAATGTAATTAAAATGCAACAGAGACGAGATGTTCCAGCTCAAATTAATAAGAATTTAGGATATAGCTCGTTCAGCTATTTTTGAAGAACGACCTTGTCTTACTCCCACGATCGACTTTACACTTGACGCCAAATACATTCGAGAATCATGCAGCAAGCGGTAAACAACCTTGTCGCGTATCACTGAGTGTCTCCAGACACTTCAATGCAATCTCGCGCATTTGCTTCGGAGAAATCACCTGAATTACTGTAATTGGAGTTGAAGAATACAACTATCTCATACACAGAGGAACAGTTGAAAGTCCGGCAAGAATTTAAGCGAGTGTACTCGACAATTACAAGTCTGATAATCGTTCTTTAGTTGAAACACGTGCAATTACTCGGTCCAAGAAGACGAACGAGAGATATGATTTAGTGAAGTTCTGTGTCTTGAAGTCAATCATGCCGTCATGTCAGTAATCCAATTAGGCGCTATATAGCCGAAAATCTGCTGGGATAGCTATGTGCTCATTTAATAATCAATAACTACTCTGTTATAAGCGCTAGTTGCACCATTGCTTCGTACATATATTACAGTTTGCAGAGCATATACTATTCTTTATCATGCTTGCTTTTAATAATGTAATGTTATTATTATATAAATTATAACTAAAATTTAATAAGCGTTTCCAATTAATTACCTTTACAAATTTAGTTTACTGTTTATTGTGCGGTTATTGTTTAAAATCAGTACGTTTATAAACCTGACGATAAGCGGCTGTCTCTTTTGGACAGCGCGTCGTTTTTTTTAATAATTTCACTGTTTAGGAACTCTGGTTAGAAATGTATATATTGCCACAAATATTTTTCATTTCAAAGGCATACTATTTTATGCAAGGAATTATGCTTACGAATGTTTCGCCCAGTGTGTGATCATACACAAGTGTGGACACCCCGCTGTAACTTATAATAAATAATGATTTTTTACCTGAATAATGTGTATAATACCTTATCACCCCAAAAGATAATAAAATTAACTTTCCTCATGTAAATATAATATATGTACTCTTACTTATTATTAAATAACTCAATTAAATAAATAATTATAAATATAAATAGATTATTTATTGTTAATGAACTAAACGTTATATAACCAAGTCAGAATTAAAAATGTATAATATATATTATATATATGGGTATAATTCTAACTTTCACTTATTTAACCGGCAATATTCAGGATAGATGCAGTAATCAGACGCGGACTCCCTTGTATAAATCGATGCTTGCTCTATAGAAAGGACTCTGAGCATGAGGTAGGCTAGAATAATCTTATAGGAAACATACGTGCATCGTTTCTTTGTTAACAGTTAACTTTCAATAATTAGTTTTCCCACCCTCTCATAAATTCTCTCGTGGAATTTTTTTATGTAAGCAAAATATAAGTAGTCAAAATGAATAATAAGTTAAGCTGATAATTAACTGAAGTATATTATATTAAATGGCAAATCTTTATCGTAGTAATCACTGTCACTATCGCATATTAAAATTGCATATTATAAAGTGTAGTTCATATATTGTACATTGTATGCAATTAAATAGTCGTTCTAATAATTTAAATAGGATCGGAAAATTTACTAGTCCGCTATATTGTATCTCTCAATATTCAAATTTTTAAATAATAGGATGACTTTCGTATTGTTCGATATAGTATACTTAATAGCTGGAGATTGTTGTGTGTGTGTGTGGATATTATGTGTAATAATAATATTTGTTATTATTATTTCTTATATATATTTGTCCTCTTGGCATCTTTAGTTACAATATTTGATGTTGACACAGGCAGGAAAAATTATCTTATTTATGTTATTATTTTATAATATATAATTTTCCTTGTTTATAAATATGTGTGTATTTATTTAAATATAATTTATCGTATAGGATAATGTGTAGTTTAATCTTAGATTAAGAACATGACCCACTGACCTGTAATGATTTAATCCCATCCTTTCTCTCTATCGCTCGCTTCTAATCCTCGCATTTTATTCTATTTGTTATACTTATTAAAATTGAAGGTGTTTCTTTGTTTGGATCATTTAAGTTAATTATAATTTAATTTATATATTTAAATTTATAATTTTTATATATTATTATATATATAATTTATATTTATAATTTTCATATCTCAGTTATTAGATATATATTATATTATTATTATTATTATTATATGTTGATCTGTCTAATTAGTTTAAAAAAGTATAGAATATTATATTACAAATATTTTAATTTATTCATTTATCATGATTTTTTATATAATATTATAATTATTATATTATATTATTATATTATTAAAATAATTTTATATATATAATTTATTTTTTTTATTATATTAATTATTATTTATATTTAATATTAAATTAATTTATTGTGTATTTATATATTATTTTTATTTTATTTAGTTATATTAATATATATATGGTATTAATTATATTATATATATATAATTTTATTTTATATTATAATTATATATATTATTATTATATTATTATGATATAATTTAATTTTGATTTGATTTATATTTTATTATAAAAGTTGTCAATATAAATGTCAAAAATTTAAATATTAATAATTATATGGTATATATAATTTATGGTTAATATAATTTCTTTGTATCAATCAATATTTCCTAGATATCACACTAAATTACTAAATTTGTGATTACTATTATTTTCAGGCAAATATCTCTAAGACTTCGAACGAATGTCGAGTTAAAAAAAAATTGAAAAATGAGAGTAGAATAATTTATCTCGGCTCGACTGTATATTTGGAGTTTGAACGCCAGGTTCATTAACTGGTAAATGGAGCGAAGATGGAAAAGGCTATGACGTCATGCGGGAAAACGCAAGAACTGTTGTCAAATACGCACAAAAAGCAAAATCTATGTGGTGTTTCTTTACAAAGTTCATTGTATTGAGAGGCAAAAATTCTCGTAACTTTATTCGCAATAATAATAATAATAATAATAATAGTAATTAAAGCTAATTATATTTAATTAATAATTTATAAATTAATAATTAATAATATATTATTCAATAATAATTGATTTTAATATAACTTATTTTTATGTAATATTAATAATTAATTTCAATTGCAATAAATATGTATAATTATTCAATACTATTTATACTCTATAAACTCCAACTCGACTAAAATTACCCTAAAAATTAATTTTATAATCTTATCGATTATTCATTATTATTATTATAATATAGCTCATATGCATATCAATATTGCTTATAAAGTATTTTCTTACCTTTTTATTATTATTTCAAAATATTTCTTTCAGACTTATACTCAATTATAAATGTATACCCATCCATTAATTGAGTATGGAATTTTTCATCTAGTCACTTCTAGAATGTTGTATTCTGTTATACTACACATAGAAAATATTCTTTAACCTATTTATTCAGTTATTATTATTTACTTTCAATATGATTTCCTATTTCATCTTCTGTTTTCTGGTTGGTTGTCTAGAGATTTAGAAGTGGAAGAACCAAAAAATAATATGAATTTATTTTGTAGGATGTCAATTAATTTTAGCATATTATTGATATTATAATATATAATTAATATATATATTATATATTTATTAATATTAAATAATATACTAAAATAAAAAGATTTTATACTTATCATATAATTCTTATATGTTAATCAATACTTTATATTGTATTTATTTTTATAAATTTTATTTTTTCTTTAATTATAATCAATAAATACATTAATATTAATTATTAATTAATTTATTTATATTATTATTTAATTCAATTTAATATGTATTATTATTATTATTATTATTCGCTTTTTATATCGTGTATGATTTGTAACTTATACAGAGAATAAAAATTATCATTATTTATTACTAAATCACATTATATTCTTAATTTTAAGTATTTTATAATTATTATAGTTAAGTATATCTTATATATATTATTAATTATATATATAGTAATTATATATTATTATTTTTATTTAATTTATGAATCTTTAATTTAGGCACTCTTGAACTGACAATATCAGATTGTTTGCTCTTGTGTTTAAACATATTTTATGAAATAGGAAATATATAGTA
>JABUQX010105178.1:32500-34616 GCA_015478945.1 Trachelipus rathkii | reverse complement strand
CATATATATATATATATACAGGTATAAGTAGCATATATTAAAGAATCTTCCAGAAAGAGTATATATATATATATATATATATATATATATATATATATATATATATATATATATATATATATATATATAAGTCATTAGAAAGGTGCTATATAAATAAAGTTCTTTACCTAAACGAAAAATATCTAGAAATTTGTCACTTTAAAAGTTAATGATTTATTATTTTTCAAGGTAGCAACTGTTGAAAAATAAGATCCAAAATTTTTGCTATCATCTTTCGTGTTTGCAATGGTGAAAGGCAATCTATATTTTAATTTCTTTCAAAGCTATTAAAGAAATTACAGCTAAATACAAAGTCATTGTAAAAGCGATAGAAAACTAAAAACAGTAGGAAGATCAAGTACCGTATTTATCAGATTCTCTATGACAAAGAAAAGCTAATGCGTTTAATGTTTCTCCCCTCTTAGGTGTGATGATGGTCAAAGTAAAAAATGTGATTAAGTAGTTGATTTATTCTACTGAGAAAGGAAAAAAAAAGAGTGATGATAAAAATCCTATAGAATCGTGGAAGACAAATGTGAAAATATCATATTGAGGACATTTAGTGCTATATGGCTTGTTCTCTCATCAGTGTTCTGACTGAGCGCCCACTGTTTAATTACACAATTGTAATTTATCATGAAAACGAATAAGTTTAATAGTTTGATTATATATACAGCAGTACATATTTATATATTATTGTTATACATACATATATATATAAGGTTGCTATTACATATATTATATATTGGTTAAGGTTATTATTACATTATATGTATATATATGTATTATATATATATACTATATACATACTATTATACATAGCTGTGCTAATATGCTATGTTGGTGCATTATTATGAGTTGTTACATATTATTATACATATATTATTATTATTATACATATATTATATTGTTGGTTACTATTATTATTATTATTGGTTATTATTATTAAAGATAAAGGTAATATATATATTATATATATTGTATATTATTATTAGATATTGTTGTTATTGAAAGATATATTATTATTGGAAAGCAAAGAAGATATAGGTTATACATATATTATTATATATATATATAAGTATATGATTTCAAAGTAAGATTTATGTATATAAGCATATACATATAAGCAATATATATATATGATACATAGAGCTATGATATATATTGTTACATATATATATATACATATTATTATATATATATATATATAGATATGCTACATATATTTACATTCCTTGTTATTATATATATACAAACATATATATGATATATATTGCTGGTTACTTATTATTACACATATTAAGTTATATATATGCTGAGTTACATAATACATATTGGCTAAGGCTACTGTTGTTGGTTGAAGGTATATTATGTTGGAAGAAGAAGTATATAATATATATATATATTATTATTGGTTAACTGGGACAGTATGTGCCATATACATAAAAGTAATATATATATATATGTTATTGCTATATATTATAGTTATATATATATATACATATATATATTATTATACAGTTGTTATAATATATATATATACATAATTATTATTAAGCTATACATATATATTGGTGATATACATGTTATTATATATATATATCATAAGTTATTACATATATATATATATACATACAGAAAGATATATATATATATATATATAGTATATATATATATATATATAATTGTATATATAAATATGTTTTTTTCCTGAAATTTGTATGATTATAAAAATATCTTTTTTTTGAATTCGTAGACATAATAAAAAAAAAAAAAATGTTTTATATTTTTTTTTAACTTTTCCATTATTTTTCCTTTCATCCTCCCTATATTAAAAACAATATTATCTAATAACAATCTATAAGCTTCAATCTTTTATTTAAACTTTATTTGAATATATATATATATATATATATTATATAAGATATATATAGATATATGTTATATATATATATATATATATATATGATATATATATATATATAAATATATACATATATATATATTATTAAGGTTATATATATATATATATATATAACAAAAAACATACTTGAAACTTAAAGAGGCACTATTATAA
>JABUQX010105178.1:10000-30000 GCA_015478945.1 Trachelipus rathkii | reverse complement strand
GCAGTGAATGAGCATGTTATATATATATATATATATACATATATATATAATATATATATATATATATATATATATTATATATATGATATACTATATATATTATTACATATATCAGTGGCGGCTTTTGTGGGTAGGCAGAGTAGGCAACGCCTATCTACTTGCCTTAGTGAACCCAAAAATATTAAAATCAGTATATACATATATATATATATATATATATATAGTAGTATATATATATATATATATATATATATAAGAGTATAGTATATATATATATAGTGTTATATATATATATATATATATATATATATATATCAGGGGTATATAGGGTAGGCAGGATAGGTAGCTCCTACCAATATTTTTTTAGTCTTTTAATAAAATAATTTAAATGGTAAAGTAAATAAATTATCAGAAGTTTAATTCAGCAAAACAAAAGGGTATATAAAATCAATTGAAACTGGTCAAAACAGCAGTAAATCCAGTAATAATAATTAAATTCATTTGGAAATTTTTCCTTCCTACCTGTTCGTAAGTATAAATTTGAAAGCGGTGGGCGTACGGTAGATTCCTCTGTATTTCCCCATATAAAAATATATAGAAAAAGCCAAGCGTCATACCTTGCTGTTGAGCGAAAAAAATAAGCAAATTTCGTGAGTACGAAACTTTCGCTCACCTAGTGAAATCGTACGAAATAATTTGAAAAAAGATTTTGAATCTCTCTCTCTCTCTCTCTCTCTCTCTCTCTCTCTCTCTCTCTTCTCTCTCTCTCTCTCTCTCTCTCTCTCTCTCCTCTCTCTTCTTTTCTCTTCTCTCTCTCTTCATCTATCTATCTACATCTACATCTATTCATCTATTCATCTATTCTTTCATTCATTTATTTATTCCATTTTACTCATCTTCATATCGTATTATCTATCAATCTATCTATCAATGTACGATATTTTCACTTATGGTGGCAGAGTGAAAATAAATGTTTACCATATATTTGCTGTGTTAAGTTTTGGAATAGAGGCAGTGAAGGTGTTGTGCTTCTTTATTGAATTTTAATTATATGTAACATTTTTATTAATTAAGTGTTGTTTACCTTTATATAATTAAAATAATTATTTAAAAATTCTGGTAGGCCTATATCAGGCTTTGAGTCAATCTTATGCATATAATACACATAAATAAACATAGCTTTATTCAAAAGGACGTGAAAATTAAATTTTCCCTTTCCAAACAAAGAAGACGGTTGCAAGAAATAGAAGGTTTTTGTTACAGAGTATGGAGTTGGTTACAGCAAGGGTGCGGTAGTATATATATATATATATATATATATAGTTATATATATAAGAAGAAATAAAGAGTATATACTTTTAGTTATAAATATATATATATATATATATATATATATATAAGATACTGTTGTTATATATATATATATATATATATAACTCTTGTAGAATAGTCTAATCTTCCAAGTACGCCACTGATATATATAAATATATTATATATATATATATAGGTTATATATATATATGTTATATATATATAGTATATATGAGTAGAGTATATATATAAAGTTATTATGTTATTGGGTTTATATATATATATATGTTTGGTGTGTGTGTGTGTAAAATATAAATATATATGTAAACGAACGTATCAGAGAGTTGTGTGAAGAAAACGCGGTAAATGAGAGAATTAATGAAAGTACGTTGAGATGGTTTGGTCATGGATAGGACGGATAATAGTCGGTTGGTTAAACAAATGTATAGTGGTGAATATGTTGGGAATCGACCGGTGGGAGACCGAAGAAAAAGTGTGTATTGAGTCATTAAAGGAATGCCTGGAGTGGAGAGAAATGATTTTGGCAGAGGCGGGAGAGTGGCATAATAGGGGTGAATAACGGGGTTTTGTATGTGGTTGTGGACCCACTCCGGGCCAAGGGATGAACCCCATTGACGAGATGCCAGTGGGAGGGGGTCCGTCGCGGTCCCGTTAAGCTCTAGGGTGTATTCTTCGACTGTGACTGAGTTCTCACTTAAAGGTATAAAGGGGTGGTAAGGCTGGGGTTTCTTTCGACTTGTCACATTCTTCTACCACTTTTCTGTTTCCGAGTGCATGTCACGCACCTTACCCCCAGTCTGGAGAGAAGGTGGATGATGATGATGATGATGATGATGATGATGATGATGATGATGATGATGATGATGATGTGATATATATTTTGACAAGATGATGATGATGATGATGACGCTGATGCGGAGGCAAATATATATATATTTTATATAGAGTGGCAGCAAGGTAGCATATAGTTGCTGGTTAGCATATGTTGGCAAGGTTATATGCAGAGTATTACTATTATTATATATACATATATATTATTGCTAAGGATATTATATATATATATTTTCCTACGTAAATTGAACTTTATCCATAAAATACGAATAAATTGTGGTAGGTATATATATATATACATATATATGTTATATAAACATATTATTATTATATTATAATATATAGATATTATATATATATTATATGCTGGTATTGAGCAGCTAGAAGAATATTGGTAAGGTACAGCTATGCTATAGTTATTATTGGTTAAGTTGTTATTGGCAAATTATTATTACAGGTTATTGCTATATATTACAGCTGATATAAGTTATAGCGCTATAATTTATTATTATATATATATTATTGTTATTATATATATACAATATATATGTACTGCTGGCTGCTGTTGAGCATACATATATATATTATTGGCAACAGGCATATGCTGGCATATACAGCAGCAAAGAAAGATATGTTATATTATATATATATATATATTATTATTATTACATAAGGTTGGTTGTTAGCTACTAGCATATTGGCTGCTATATGGCTGATATTATTATGTTGCTGCTCAAATGTGCATCTTTAATTTCAAACATTTGCACCAGGACGATACGGGCTAATATATATATATATATATGCATATTTATATATATATATACATATATATATATATATGGGTATATTATTAGCTATTAAGTTTATATATATGAAAGAAGAAAGAGATATTATTATATTATACATACATACAAGAAGGAAAGAGAGAGCAGCAGTATATATAAGATATATATATATATATAGTATAATATATATATATATATATATATATATATATATATATATATATATATATATATATATATATATATATATATATACGATTTACCACAACCCACATCCCCTCTTTAAAAATCAATGGTTATGCAGAGGACCTCGCAATCACAGATCAAAGCCCTTCCATAAATACATCATGGCAAGAGCTACATCAGTATATAAATCAATTTGAACATGTCTGGCAACAAAAAGAACTACAGTCTCCCCTCGCAAAAATCCTCTATCATTTTACTTAGACCTGATAAAAGGCAGTCTAGCACCCATCCAGCAATTCTCCTCTCAAACAAAATACTCCCACGTAATAAGCAACCCACCATCCTTGGCCTAACTTTCGATACGCACATGACACATACCATTCACATAAAGAACATTTACCTTGAGCCACACATAAACCAAATGTGATGAAAGGGCTTACCGAAACACATTTTGGCAAAAATAAGGAGTCCCTTACCACAGTTTACAGATAATACCTTCATCCCATCTTAAACTGTTCATCGGCCGCCTGGGTTCCCTCAATATCTGAGTCCAACATCCAAAAAACCACAGGTCGTTTTAAACAAAGTTTTAAGAATAATAACAAGTTGTGTCCCAACTACTCCCGTCCACTACTTACAAATATAAACAAGAATTCTTGCAATGGAGGCCCATCTCGACATGATAATCTGTCAATTTTACAGCAAAATGCTCGCAATAGACCACCCCGTACATCAAACATTACAACAACCCACGTCAACATAAATAATAAAAAACACATTAGCTATGTAGTATGACATTTTTGTCTCCCTCCCTCACAACACCAACCCTAATGATGTCCTAAACTATATTAACTCTATTTCATCCTTCAGTTCAATATACGATAGAAATGCCTTCCAACAAATCTATCCCCTTCTCGATACCTTAATCACATGGAATAATAATCACTTGGTAATTTACTATATATAGAAAATCAACATTCGCACCAACTATATACATTGGCTATCAAATCATTCCCCAAACACAAAATTAGCTGTTCTGTCATCTATTTCTCCGTGCTTTTCGTATATGCTCTCCCTCTTCTAGCACAAGAAACTAAATATATCCATACTTTTAAATCACTTTACTATCCTGAGTTTTTCATCACAAAAGAATTTAACAAAAATGAGGTACTATAGCACCTTTTTCCCGAAAAAAAGCAGCAACACTCTCCTTTTACCAATTCTCAATTACCATTATATTCGTTAAACAAATATTACCAAAAAATATTCACCTCCTCTAATACCCTCCCTTTTAAAAACATTCTCAAAACCCCAAAACGAAAAGAAAATCTCCCCCAAAGCTGTATATATCACATCCCCTGCAATACTTGCAATAAATCATGTATAAGTGGAACCATAGATTTGAAAAGAAGAAAAATCAACATACAGATGACCTGCAAAAGGACAGCATAAATTCAGCGTAATAAGTCATAGGGCGTAACACAGGATACTCTATCAATATCAACAATATAAAGATGATCAGAATATCAATCACACGAACCATCGTAAAATCAGAATCCTTTGCATTTATAATAGTAACAAATACAATAAGCAGCCCGGTGAAGTTAATATAGATTTTATACAAAATGAATATCTGAAAACATCAAAATATTTCAACACCACCATGAAGAAAATATCAGACCAACTGAAACACACTTGAACTGATGAAGATCAAGAAAGAAATCCAGTCCCTTAGCCTGAAGAGGTCTCGCGTGTGGGGACGAAAATTAGCTTTCCTTTTTAAAATTTATTTCATTAAAAGTGTCTTTAACAATGTTTTTAATTTGTGTAAATTTAGTAATAAAATGAAGTCAAATGACAGTAAAGCATAACACTAAAAAGAATCCAAGGGCTTCCAATTTGTATATATATAGTTATATATATATATATTATATATATATATATATATATATATATATATATATATATATATATATATATATATATATATATATATATATAAGTTTATATATATAGATATATATAAAGGTTATATATATATTTATACTGTATATATATATATTATACAGATATATATATATATATATATATATATATATATAGTTAAAAAGAAGAAGAAGATATATATATATATATATATATATATATATATATATATATATATATATATATATATATATATTAATTCACTATAAAATAAATATTTTTAAATAGAAATTTCGAAAAATATTTGTTTTTTTTAGAAGATATTTACTTTAAATAAACACAAATACATTAATATTTTAACAATTATATTTATTTCCTTTTCCGAATTCGTTTGATATATCAAATTTCGAATATTTTTATGTTAAAATCTCGGAAAAATTATAATTTGGCCTCAATTTTAATTTGAAATCATAGTAAATACCAAAAAAAAAATTGATTATATTTAGGTATGTTTATATATTTTGCATCAATTTATAACAAAGGAGTAACGAAATTAAAATATATTTTTTTATTTTGTTTGATTTAACCCTCTATTATTTAGTGTAAATTTACGGTTAACCCCGGTAGAAAACCCCGGTTTTTCCTGATTTTTCCGGGGCCGGGGCCGGGGCCCCGGTCGGTTCCTAAGTGACACCAAGTCATTGAAAATGTAAATTCTGATTTTCTCCGTAACAAAACTCTCTTAAATAATGAAAATTGAAATATATGATTACTGGTTAACAGTGGTCGTTCTAAAATATATATTTTGTTTTAATCGTAATTAATTAATTATTTATTAATTTTAATTAATTTCTTATGAGAATAATTAGCACCAATTATTAAAGCCGTTTTCGTTTTTGCATTTGTGCTCATGAAACGTAAGAAATGCTAGAGTTTGCGTTCGTTTTTGTAAAACAGCGCAAAATCGTAAGAAATGCTCACCAAACGTAAGAAATTTCCTTTTTTCTGGAAGGTTGCTATTTCCCGTGCTTGCCGAATTTAGGACGTGCTTACGCAAAATTGTAAACAAACAATATGGCGGCGGGTAGGCCCGTTTGAATTGATGAATGTTTCATGTAATAAAATCAGCTTTAAATCTAATTTCTTCCAAATCGATAAACTCCATCACAATAGTTGATTAATTATTATTTGTAATATAGACCATTTGTCATGTTTTTATTTCTGTTTATTCCAATTCGGCGGGTTCCATCACAATAGCTGATTCTAATTGATTGTAAACAAATGTAAACTTCGTAATAAATCATAGTCGTTTTACTGTAAAGCTTATTTATGAAATCATTATATTATTGTTCAGCTACTAATTAATTTTGAATACTTGTGATAATAATTATTAATTAAGCTAAAATCTAATTAATTGATTTATTAATATCTTAATAGCAATAATAATTACTCTTCCATTGTCAATAAAATTGGCAGTGTGCGAGGAAAATTCTTAATTTTTTGCCCTGACATCGCTTTAATCAAGTTGACCCTAGTTATCTCGCAGTTTGCTTGTTACCCTCATACTAATTCTTCTAAATATTATAAAAGCGCATATATTTTATCTATCCGTTGTAGATAAAAGGACAATATGCTGTTAACACGCATAGCTTGATCCCTCAAACTTAAATTTAACGATAAGTATTCTAGTACTTTACATAAACAAAATTGAACATAGTTCTGTGCCTCAAATCATTCATCAGAAACGCAGCTCCTCATCACACTCCCAACTATTTCTCTCCACTCCAGCACACAACACCTATTTCACACCGCACCACTCGTCCTCTCCGTTTCCTTTCATCTCTTAATGTTAATAACAGCAAAAGAGTATTTCGTATCCGGTATGCCCCATCTAATATCTCCATCAATAGCCTTTCCTCTTATTTCTCAATCACCATTTACTCGTCTGAACATTGCTATGGTTTGACGTTTCATACTGCTTCGCCCAAAGATGCAAGGTCACTTGCGGAGATCAAGAACATTTCCGAAGCATGCATGGGCAATCCTAGGGCAGAAATAGTGGTAGCAGACCACATCCTTATTACCACTTTACTCTTTTCGCCTTTTACGACAAGCAGAGTGTACGTTATAGAAATTCTTTCTCCCCACATACAGGGAACATCTCTTTTATAAGCTTAACATTACGACTCGCAGAGAATATATTTATGGAATTCTTCATTGCCACACAGAAATTTAACACTCATACGAGTACCAGGATATAAGTGTTTTATTTAGTTATGTATGATGTAGTAGTATTTATTTTATTATTAATTCTTAAATTAATTAAGAATATTATAAAATAAGAGGGTATATTATATAATATATATATATATATATATAGATATATAATTATATAGTAAGCAAATATTAATTCTATACTATTCATGCTTATAAAGGTATTATAGTAGTACCCATATATATTACCTATATATATACCCCTCATTACTTATTTCACTATAACTTAAGTTCTATGTATCCCTATATAGTATATATACTATTACTAAGTTAGTAGTACTATAATGATTTAGTATGATAAATATTTATATATATATATGTAAAGAACCTTAGGCCAATATACAACTATTAATATAGGTTATTATAGTGTACCTAGTTATATCAGTGGCGAGGCGTTCCCGGCCCCATTTTCCAGCAGTCATCGCCACAGTTCCCGGTTCCCTATTGTCGTCCCATCCTAAGTTTTATGAGTAGTATATATGAATATATGTATATTAAGTATGGTATTATATATATACCTTATATATTATATATAATATAGGATATATAATAATACTTTAGAATATATATATATATATACTATATATTAATATATATACTAGTATATATATACTATTAAAATTATATATGCTATATAATTTCTGAGTGCTCTAATTTCATTTGGGCCAAACCATTTCCAATTTTAAACAAACCCTATGCTGAAAGATGCTTCTGAATATCAAGATGCATACTTCTTCTTATTTTCTGTATGCCCCCTGGTCTCTAGTCCGGCATTCTTCACTATGAAGGAATTCTATTTGGCTCTCCGTAATTATCACATAGATGTTAAAAATTTTGTAGACTTGTATCGTGTCCCCTTTAAAAATCATCTTTCTACAAGAAAACATTCCTAACTCCTTCAGCACAATACCCTAAAGCTCTTACCCCTCAAACCCAGAAATCATCCTTGTTTGCTCTAGTTGCACTCTCTCATTGCATATACTAAGTCTTTCTTAAATAGGGCCCAAAACTATCAAATTACTTTGTATTATTTGGCCTAACATAGCTATTATCCATTATTATTAGCTATTTACTTGCTTGTAAACAACATTGCGTTTTATTATGCCCAGCATCTTTATAGCTTTATTTCTAGCTTCCCAAACACTGATTAGCTACTTTCCAATTACTGCTTATAATCACACCAAATCTTTTTCTGGTGCACAGACTCAAGCCAATCCCCATTCATATCGAAGTTAAAACTTTTAAATTTTGGCGAAAACCTAGGTGAAGAACCTTACACTTTTTTTACTATTAAAATTCATTGCCACTTATCTGCCCACTCAAGAAGTTTGATCAAGATCATTTTGAATCTTATTACATCTTTCACTATTCCTAACTGAGGTGACACTTTGGTATCATCGGCAAACTTAGAAACCTTGCATTAAGCCCCTTGTCTAAATCATTATATTATTATATATGAGAAACAATAGCCTGTGGCCCCAGCTCTAATCTTGTTGGACACCACTCTTCCATATTATCCCATGATTGATCTTGTCTTATTGCCAATTCTAAGTTGTACACACTGTTTCTATCCAAACCACTTCATCTCCTTTAATTCAACCATGTGCCACTCCACCTATACCACAATTTCTTCATTAGCCTTATGTGAGGAAGGCATAAATTTCTTTAGTTTTATCAAAAACTTTTTATATATATATATATATTATATAGTGTATATAATATAGTATATATATAGTATAATGTCCCAATACACTCATCTATATCCACCCGCTTCTATACTATACTATACTATATAATATACTATATTTAGTAATAGGTATAATAGGATACATAGTAATATATATAGTATAATATATACTTATATATATTATATAATATATATTATATATATATATATATCATAATATATAATTTTATATAGTGGATTATATATTATTAGGTCACCATACCCTATATACCCAAAATGAATTTTATCATAATATTAGTATATACTATATATTTATATATATAAAAACTAATTAAACGTATATGTATATAGTATATATTTGGCAATTATGAACGTATATCCTACAATAAAAAAATATTATTAAAATTCCCGAAAAGTACGTTTTTTTTTTTAAAGAATACTGCTGCCCTTCCAAAATCAAAAAATTATGGAATATCCTATTATTTAAAAGTTTAAAACCAGAAACCAAAAGATAACCAGAATGTTGTAACTGTCATCCTGATGTATTTCTATGTAACTAATAATAATAATAATAATAATACATACATAAATAATAATAATAATAATTAAATAATAATAATAATAATAATAATAAATAATAATAATGAATAATAATAAATAATAATTATTAATTATATAATTATAATAATAATAATAATAATAATAGATAATATAATAATAATAATTAATAAATAATAAATAATAATAATAGATAATAATAATAATAATTAATTATAATAAATAATAATAATAATTTAATATAATAATTATAATAATAATAATAATAATAATAATAATAATAATAATAATAATTAAATAATAATAATAATAATAATAATCAATAATAATAATAATAATAATAATAAAGACACTTTTCAAAGTAGTTTCCCACTAAATACATATTTTTTCAAAGAAAACTGTTAGATTTTTGCCTCGTTTTGTTTAATGTTTTAAGCTTTTTTCAGTAATTATTTCAACTAAACTTTTATAAAGTCTGAGTGATATACTAAAGTAAGGAACTTTAATTGACTTATTTTTGTAAAAAAAAAAAAAACGAAAACTTTATATGAAATCATTATTCTCTTTAATAATTATCCTGAAACTTTATGATACTCGTATAATATTGATGGATATTTTACAAAGTTCTGAAGTGAAACGAAATAAGTTTAAGAGTCCAATGCTAATACGTATGAAAAACTGCTCAGATATAGGCTGGGACACAACTATAGAGTGACTTTTGTTTATTGGCCACTATCATTTCTATACAATTTTCTTTGCGCAATTTCCATTAGGCTGAGGATGTGGAACATATATCAATAATAGCTTGAATTAATGTGCGTCGCTATTTGATCCTACAATTTTAGAGCAATACTTGAAAACATTGTAATTAATATTAATTCACTTTCAATCATCCGCTCTGGATAGGGAAGACTTCATTTTTGTATAAATACAATATATATATCTATAATATATATATATAATATATATATAATATATATATATATATATGATATAGTTATATAAAAACTCTTCCCCCGTATAAAGTATATATATTATATAGTCACACTTATTAAATGGACACCAGAAAAACTAAATATGTAAATTTGATATAAATCGTGTGAGTTTGATTTATTTTTTAGCTTTATCTGGTCAGTCATCTCCGCATCAATAGATGACTGGACGCTTCGCCACTGATCTATAAATCTTCATATTATATACCTAACTATATATGTAGGATTTTATATATAATAAGCCTATATATTGTGATTTTTCTCCATAATTATTATATAGTATATATGGTATATATATTATATACATATATATATATATACTAATATATAATATTATAGATATATAATATAATAACCACCTTATTAATTAATATATATATATTCGCTTTATTAACTCTCCAGCTACTCTCACTGACTCTCACTATCTTTTTCATGCCATCAAACTTACACACACCACTGTTTTACTATCGCAACTACAACAGACGCTGTCCTTCTGAACACACCATTCGCATATCTCGTCCCTTGAGGAAAATTTGTGCTACCCGTCAATCTACACAGTATCATCCTTTCTATGTCCACATGCTTAACCAGTATGCTCATTCTTTCACGTACTCACCTGGTAAGGTCTGGTACACTCAACTATCTTACTACTTGAAACTGACAGTTTAGGGATTTTCTACCACCTAATGTAGGAGTAAACAGAACTACTTACAAAATGTTAAAAGTATTTTTTAACTACTTAGTTAAACTACTCGCAATCGTGATAGAAGAACTTTAGACTTATTATACAAAGTACTTCTACTACCTAAAGCAGTAGTAGTTTAAACTACTTGAATATTTTGAATTTTAATTCTTCGGTCTTTTAGTACTTGGGCCTTATAGATATATACTGTAGGTATTATAGTCTTTAAAATCAATATATTTTAAAAATAAAATAAAATTTTTAATATATATTTTTTGACATTATTATAAAAAAAACTTTTCTTTTTTTTTTTATAAATAAAATAAAAATAAAAATTTCTTACATGGGTAGCTATTTTAAATATATTAAGTATAAAAGGTAATCGAAGTTCTTCAAAATTCTTTCAGCTTTATTGCAGAATGTATAATTTCTTGGGACTCGATGTTTCAAATAGTTTGTCTGAAAACCTACTTCATTTGCCCAAATGTTCTAACCGTAAACGACTTCTCTTTATGCTTAAGTACTCTAAACGTATTATTAAAGACTGGTGTAAAGATTTTTCTAAGTAATTACATAGTTGAGTGTACACATTTGCTTCTATTTTCTTCGTTTCCTAATTGACTTGAACTATTTCATGTCGACCCTTGGTTAAAGCATATACGGTCTGAACTGCCTCCCTGATGGATTCCATGTGGAAATATCGCTTTCTCACAAGAATATATATTATATATATTTACAAAATAATTAATGAATTTAGAAAATAAAAACCTTTGGCAAATGAATATTTGAATCATAGTATTATATAAAGAGAGTTTATCATAATTGGATGGGAGCTAGTCGAAATCTATCATATTATTTTAATTTCAATTCTGTGAAAAAAGTGCTCATTCTGGTAGTAAAAAAAGCATGAAGATTCCCACAATTTTCCAACTTTTTACCACAAATGTTCCAGCTGTAGACAAAAACAATCTTGGTTAACAATCAGAACATTTAACCTTTATATTTAAATAATTTAGCAGCTCCTATACTTTAAATTATCTTAGTGATATAATCCTTATGACGAAATAAAATTTCGGGCTATCGTTAATAGACTTAACACATATAAAGTCCAATCATCTGAGGAATCCAACCAATGTTATATATATGTTATAATATATTCATTAAAACCCTTATTTTTTTCAATTCCTCCATAATCTAGAACCTATTTCTGTAGGTCGATCTCCCAGTGTAATATACTTTATTGGTAGGTGTATATATAATATATTAATTATATTAATAATTATATAGTTATATATATATATTAATATATATTGTAATGATTACTCATCATTTTATTATATAATTGTGAAACAGTTGATACTGTAACCAATAGTTGAAATAAATTATTTTATAACTTAAGCATCTCAAGTTTAGATCAACAAATGAAAATGAGTAAATAACTCCATAATAATCCATTTTCTTACTCTAAAGACCTCCGAAATCTATATCAAATTACCGTGCGAACATCTTTTATTCCCGATGGATTATTTTTCCCTTTGCCCCATCACCCCAAATGCCCCGAGGACCCCAGAAATCTAGTAGTGTATTTGCTTACTCAACCTTCATTCTTCATCAACTACCATTCCGCGCCAATGGTAACCGCTCGTTAGACTAGTATTTTCCGTTTTTACCTATCCATAACATAAAAAAATATGAAGGTTATAACCTCCAAAATTAATCCAACAACTAAAATAATGTATACAGTGGCGCAAGGAGGATAAGTATAGCTACTATTTAACAGATGCAATTTTTGGTAAATCGGTTATCACAGCACGAAGCCTTTTAAGGCTGAAAAGCCCTTAATAAGGCATACCGAGAGCTAGATCTATAGCGACACAAAATTATAATATCCTTAAGCTACCTCCTAACGATTATCATATTGGTGGCAGTGGCGAAAAATTAAATAATTTTCTGTACCAACAGAGTTAATCTAAAGAAATGCAATTTTATAACTCAAAGACGTTCCATAGTTTTACTTTATAAGACAATCAAGTATTAAATATTATCTTCATTAAAGTAAAATATTCAAGTAACATATTTTGTACAAAAATATAAAGGTTAACTGACCATTATATATATATATATAGCTATATAGTATTATTATATATAATGAGCAGTATATATATATAGTATAGTATTTTAATATAGTTGCCTATATGATATAATACTATAGTAGTTATGGTATTAGGTTGTATATAATAAATAGTAGTAAGCCGTATATTGATAAGATAAACTACTCATCCTTTCTACACCTTCACCCGTCAGTGTGATTTGTTATCAATATTATATATAGTATAGTATGATTTATCATACTATTCTAACCTAGAAAATATTTATAGTGATAAATATATATAATATTATATATACCTACTAAACTATATCCAAAAATATTACTATTCCTCAATAAAAATAAATAGTATATATTCCTAAATTTCTACTAGTATTATATCCGTAAATATATTAATCTTATATATATATGAGAATAAAATTTTTGAACAGATATATCAATTAATCTATAATTTTTTTCCGATTTCAGAAAAACTGCCGATTCATCGTCCTCTCTCTCTCTCCTCCTCTCTCTCCCTCTCTTTCCCCCCTCTCTTTCCCTCTCCTTACTTTCTTTCTCTTCACCGAAGGGTCAGTGGATACCTGTTCTGTGTAGCGACATAAGACCACGCAGGCAAGAGGCTTCCGTGTGACTGGATGGGTAAGCGACAGATAGAATATCACGAACCTTATCTTTATTAACAAATAGTATCCAGGATATCACACTAACAGCATGAAAAGTACCACTATAGTGAATTGTTTATATTATATTGTGAGTATACTATAGTAACCCTACTAAATACTTAGCGAATAAGGGTTATATATATAATTATAATATATATATATATATATTATATATTAATATAGTATAATGCAAACTCCTATATATTATATATATATTATATAATCAGCATTAGAAAGAGACATAAATAAGGAAGAAATTTATATTAATTGCGAGGATTTGTTTGGAATGATTTTCAACTATATAAATTTTTCCGAGCTGCGCAATATTGACCCTATAAACCTATTATTATTATTATATATATTATTAATTATCTGATTATTATTATTATTTAGTTTTTATTACTCTATTCTTAAGAACTAATTCTTATTATTAATTATGATTATGTATTATTATTATTATTATTGATTATTATTTTATATTATTATTATTATTATTAGTAATTATTATTATTTTATCTATATTTACTACCTACTTCTACACTACTACTACTACTACTACTACACTAATTGCTAATACTAATACTAATTCTTCAATCACTACTAATAACTACTAATAATATGCAAATTACCGAATAAATGATCAAAAAACTCGTAAATGATATTAAAATAAAAGTTGTTTTTTGTAGATACATGAATAATACTAATGTGTATATTATATTTAAATTTTTTATACTTATGTATTTAGTGTAATCATTACTAATACTCCATAATATAAATATATATATATATATATATTATGTATATAAATAGATCCCTATTCTAAAATCAATACTATAGTATTATTATATATATAAGGTATTATTAAACCCCGTTCTTGATCATTTATATATATGAGGAATATTTACAAAGATATTATATATTAATATATATATATATATTTATGATAGATATGAAATGAATAAAATATAAAAGACATCATAATTTTTTTTATAACAGTAGATATTGAAGGAATCAACTCAGTGCTTAAATGACGGAATGAGACAGTATCAACTCCTCCCGCAAACCTTCCGCCCTCCCCCCGAAATAAAGAGTTTTAAGATGCTCATATAGTAAAACAATAAAAATGCAATAAATTGTGGTTTATTTCTATATTCTGACGGTCGTAAGTTCACACCTCCACTACTTGCCCGAAAACACCAGTTTCAGCCCAGGATAATACGAGCATTGAACCTTATTTTGTTTTGTTTTTATCAAATTAACAAGAAGAGAAGCAATAAGCAAATGAGAGGAGCTAAAATTAAACATATGCGTCATAATATCCACATCACTATCAGTATCCGCTTAAGAATTGATATCAACAAACTCATTTCATGTTGGTTAGAGATCCGTTTGCTCTTTTTGTATTAAAAACATGCGAATATTATGTACAAAGCTGACATTCGAATGCATCCATTCCTATAATATCAGAGAAAAGTTTGCATCCGAGAATGGTCGAAGTTTAACTCATAATACTCTGCTAATTTAGTAAATAATGTCTTCAAATAATCTTATCTATATGGAAAGTATATTTTAATTTTCTACCTCAAAATTCGGACTAACTCTCTGAGTTTTTTAAATGTTAGGCATTAGGTCCTAAATCCTGTTAGGTTAGGGTAAGGCTTACGTTATCTAATTTCAAAATCTTAGCTGTATTTTGGAAACTCTGAAATTATTCTCGAAATATTTCGAGACAAAAGGTATTTGTCCCGATGGAAGATAGGAAAAAATATTAAGTAAAGGGCAGTAACCGGGCAAATATCTCGAGAATATTTTAAATTTAAAAATACAATTATGAGAGCAATTCATGGACAAGCTTTTAAAAGCTAATAAAAAAAAACAACAAAATAATAAAAAAAAAAAACAACAGCAAGAAAACAGGGATAATTAATCAGGAACTATGCAAAAAAAAGTCAGAAGGAAAAAGATAAAAAAATAATATTAAAACAAAGAATGTCTTACATTAAAGAGAATTATTATTATTATTATTATTATTATTATTATTATTATTATTATTATTATTATTATTATTATTATTATTATTATATTATTATTTTATTATTTCTTACTATTATAAATAATTATTATTATTATTTTATTATTATTATTATTATTATTATTATTATTATTATTATTATTATTATTATTATTATTATTATTATTATTATTATTATTATTATTATTATTATTATTATTATTATTATTATTATTATTATTATTATTATTATTTTATAATTATAATTTAAATTATAAATTATAATTATAATTATAATAATTATATTATTATATGTATTATTATTTATTATTATTATTAGTTATTATATTATTATTATTATTATTATTATTATTATTATTATTATTTATTATTATTATTATTATTATTATTATTATTATATTATTATTATATTATTATTTATTATTTATTATTATTATTATTATTAATTATTATTATTATTATTATTATTATTATTATTATCTATTATTATTATTATTATTATTATTATTATTATCCGTGTTCAAAATTACAAGAAAGAAACCCACATTTCTCTGGAAGGCAAAACTGCTTAAAAGAAAACCACAAATATCTATTGTTGGGAGGAACCATCTTCGCATTAACTTCAATTAATTGGTTTCAGACCTCAGCCGACTCCTTTCAAAATGACAAAAACGAACCAGAACACCTTGAAAATTTAAGTGTATTTAGAAATATATATATCTATTCGCTAGCCCTTAGTATCACCTATATAGTTAAATTATATTCATCAATAGTTATTGTAGCATGATTATATTTGGTGAATGATTATATCATTAGTGGTATATTGGAAAGACATTTCCCCTATGGTAGATTCTATTTTTATATTATAATATATATTATATATTTAAATACATACATTTCATTGAGCACACATACCATTTGCACATGTTTCAACAAGCTGTAAATAATATAGTTGTGATGCGCGGTGGTAAAATATGTTATAAGAATAATGTTAGTTTTTAATAATAATTAATTAACTAATAGGTCATTCAATAATAAGAATAAAATAGCAACTTAATCAATACTAATTATTAAACTATTAGTCTATGAATAATAATATAATTAATTAATAATATATTAAATAATAAAAACAGTATATATAATTAATAATAATAATAATGAGATAATATATAAAGCTAATAGAGCAATAATTTTTATCTTAATATTGATTCAATATCAATTATTAATAAAAATATAGATATCATATAAAGTAAATTTTATAATGTTCCATTTAATCTTTCTCTTGTATAATTATTTATTGTTATTATCCTATTTTTTATTTATTATTATTAATTATTATATAATCATTATATTATATGATTATTATTAATTCATTATATTATTTAATATGGTATTTTTTTCAAGAGTATTATAACTTTAATTGTTGGTTGAGAAAGACGTAATAATTTTGTAAGATGCTTAGTGTAATTCATTATTATTATTTTTATCGTTATTATTGTTAATTCAAATTATAATAGAATATGAATATTAATTATTATTATTATTATTATTATTATTATTATTATTATTATTATTATTATTATTATTATTATTATTATTATTATTATTATTATTATTATTATTATTATTATTATTATTATTATTTAGTTCTAGAGTGAGTTTGATAGATTCTTTTGAAATACTTATGATTTCATTAACTTTCTCGTTAGCAATTTCTCTTCTTATCAAAGAAAATTTGAATTTTTTCGTTTTGTTTTCGTATCTTGTTACTTGGTAATAAAGATTAAAGTCAGTATAGTTTAGAAGGAACCAATTTTTGAAGTATAATTTTAGAAACAATAAATCAGCATTGATTTAATATAATTTTTGCAAGATTTTCCTAAGCTCTTAAAAGATTTCATAACATTTGAGGACGATTCTTGAGTAAAACAAAATCGTCGCTTTTTTGTAACATTCCGAGCTTTCGTCCGCTCACGTTGGACATTTTCGAGAATGTGGCCACGGTAAAAATACTATGATATGACATTATTTTAACAACGTAGCTAAAATTAAAATTAAAATTAAAATAATACAATTATTATAAACATAATAAGTATTTAGAATATACGAAAATGATATGTCAAGTTCATAATTTAGAGCGTGTCTTTTTTTTCTTTCTTTCTCTCAAGTAAAAATATTAAGATGATCGGACATTTCGTTATATTTAATGTGAATATCCGGTCTATGTTTTCTTATAAGAAGGGACTATTCAAAATATTAAAGTATTTAAATTTTGCATGATCTACCTGCAAATGGTATTGCATCTTACTTGGTCTGTCCCAGTGTTGTAACATACGCTGTCGAAGTGCATTCGTCGCATGGCACACGACGTTGGTACACTCGCCAGCAGATGGTACACCACGAGCACTAAAATAAAAAGGCAATTTTGCAAGCTTAAAATAGCTTCTTACAGTGATGTCTTCATTATTTCTGCCTTTTACATGCTTCTTTAAAATAATTTTTAATCCTATAGCATCATTCATCTTCAATTTAATTGAGTTTTATTGTTCTTCACTTTCAATTCTCTTATCTCTCTCATATTATTTTCTTTATCTTTCAGGACAGTACAATATATCAACTTGTTTTTTCAGCGCTTTGTCTTTATAATATTGAGGAAATATACCCATATTTTAATTAATATTCTACCTTTACCTATTAGGCCATTTGTTGTAATTTCCTTTTAATGCAAATACCGAAGATATAAAACGAAGAAAACAAATCCTTACTTTGTATAGAAGGGATATTTTATTATTATTTATTATTCATTAGATTTATTCTCATTCATATTATATTTATTATTATTGGATTATTTACGATCCTATTAACTTTTTATTAGTAACGCTTAGTTAAGTTAGTAGTAAGTAGAGTAGTAGTAGTAGTAGTAGTAGTAGTAGTAGTAGTAGTAGTAAATTCTCCAAAACTTTAAAGCAATACTTTCAATATTATTTATTTATGTATTTTCAATACATTATATTTCATTTAATTTATCCTAAAGTCAAAATTTCGGTAATAAACATTTCAACCAAAAGAAATTAGAATTTTATTTTAGTTTCTCATTATTATTTCAACAACAACAACAACAACAACAACACAACAAACAACAACAACCAACAACAACAAACACAACAGAACAACAACAACAACAACAAGACAACAACAACAACAACAACAACAACAACAACAATCACTTTTCTCTTATTTTTTTTTAATACTTTTTGTTATACAATATATTGTTCCAATATCTTTTTTTATATTCCTAAGACTGTATTGTTTAAAAAAGGAATTTGATATATTTTTTAATATAAAATTATATTTTTTGAGAAACGAACCGGGTATTGTCTTTCTTTTATTTATTTCATATAGTGAGAAAATTTATTAATTTTCTTTTAAATCTATCTTCAAATATATATAATATAAAATAACTTACTATATCATATATACGGACTCACCAAACTACCAAATAGTAGATAATACTGATAAAAATACCTCTTGATTCTAACAATACCTATTAGTAAATGCACATAAATTTATTATCTTATATAGTAGAGAATAATGTTGCTAGCCCTGTCGCCCTTTATATATATACTATTATTTTCCTACTAACCCGCATCGAATATACGATATATATATTATATATATATATTAGAAAATTATTAATATATCTATTAATATATATTATATATATATTTATATATATATATAGTTTACTTTTACATTGCTGCCCACGCTCCCCTCCTTTTATCACCAATGTAGGTCTGGCCCAGAGATCTATTAACGCAAGATTCTAAAGTTGTGACAAATATTTGCAAAAACATACCAATCTGGTAAGATATGCTTTATGTCGTCGTTTGTTTGGGAGAGACATCTTTGACAGTGGGTGGAGGTAGCATTATTAATTTTGGATTTG